>DF368725.1:188-15467 GCA_000787875.1 Solanum virginianum
TAATTTTATCCATACTTGGACTTGGACAAATTCAATGTCGGTCTCTTCTCCGTTTAGCTAGAAAATTCAAACTAAGTAAATTTAGTCATATCATAGTTCATTCACATGGTACTAGTATTATAAAATGTGGGGTGCTACACCTAAGTGAAGTAATCATACAGATTTCAGCCCAACATTAATGCAACAATTGCACTTAAATATCATTTTCAAAAATCTCAACATGAATGTCAAAAATCACCATGAACTTATTACCATAAATATGAATGCATGCAAAATTTCATGAGGGCTGAAACTTAAGACTTGTAATCATAAGGGGGACTTAAGTTATTACCTTTGGCTTAAGTAGACTGGAAGAGATATGGGTGTTGCTTTTTCATATCCACCTCGGCTTCCCATGTGGCACTTTTAACTTGATAATTTCTCCAAAGGACCTTGACTGATGCTACATCTTTGTTTCTCAACCTCTTCACTTGTCTATCCAAAATCTCCATCTGGACCTCCTCATAGGTCAAATTATCTTCTACATCCCCCACAACCCCTAAGGGCACTATAACACTTAGGTTACCTACACACTTCCTCAGCATGTACACATGGAAGACTGAATGAACCATATTCATCTCCATAGGCAACTCCAACTCATATGCAACCTTACCAACTCTCCTCAAAACTTTATAAGGATGCACAAACCTTGGATTCAATTTCCCTTTCTAATCGTACTTTAATAACTTGCAATAAATATAGAGACATGGCACAAGCAGCTCTTAACATCATTGACCTTTAATGTTGAGCCTAATAATCAAACATAAGAATGTGTCATCATCAACATCACCCTTGCATTAACATCAACATCAAAGGCTCACAAGAGGTTTAATCTTTGAGAAAAAGGGGCTTAATCCGGCCATACCACATCATCAAAATTTTCATGACTTAAACACATCTTTAGAAAGCCCAACATCATCATGAAGTCCCTTGACTCATAAATCAACAAATAAATCAACAAAACATTAAGAATCCTTAAAAAGGCATTTTATCAAACACTTGGTGGGTGTGCAATGCTAGTACAAAATCATGCAAATCAAGAGTGAAATCATGCAAGAAAACTAATGTAAAACTACCCACCAATACTTGGTAATACCCTCATGTAATATACATCAAATCCTTCATCATATCTCAGGATAGATCAAAGATTCATAGCCCAAAACATGCTTAAATAGTCGAGATTTGGAACTTGAATTTTTAGTGAAATATTTGTCTCAGTGTTTGAAAGAGTATTGGGGAAGTCTTGTATGATATGAAGGTGAAATATGGCTAAATATAGGTATTTTTATGCATGGGAAGACTTAGGCTCAAGACCCAAAAGCCTTGGATCGAACTAGAAAGACTGGCGGCAAAATAACATAGGTCTGTGTCTGGTCCATGAGAGTAGGCCCAAGACCCAAAGCCCTTGGACCAAAATGACAAAATTGGGCAAAAATGACACTAGTCCGCAATAGAGGCATGTCGTGGTGCCAACGTGGACCCACACTATTTTGTACAAACTTGGAAAAATCAAATTATACTATGGTTGCTCAAAAATGGGGTTAGACCCATCACCCACTCAATTTTTCCCTCTGAACAAGAATATGAAGTTGAATTTTTGATATCATGCACGAATTTTGAGATATATGGAAATTACAATTCTAGGCACTTATGAGGCACATTTTCGGGCACTTTTTGGGGTCGTTTTAATATCCCTTGGGAACATTCATCCCCGAATGTCAAAGAAATATATATAGGAGAAGTAGTCAAGATGATTTCAGCTCACATAAGAGCGCAACAATGCACTTAAACATCATTTCAAAAATCTCAACTTAAGTATCAAAATCAACATGAATTTGTCAATATAAATATTAATGTATGCAAATGATATGAAGGTTGAGACTTAAGACTTGGAACCATAGAAAAAGGACTTGACGTGTTATCATAAGCTTGAATAGAATGAAAGAGATACAAATATTACTTCTCCATGCCCGCTTGGCTCCCCGAGAGACACTTTCAACTTGATGATTCTTCCAAAGGGTCTTGACAAACACTACATCCTTATTAATCAACTCTTCCATCCTTCCAATACCCACCGGGACCTTCTCCTAAGCCAACTTATCCTCCTCAATACCCACAACCTCAAAGAGTTTTATGGCACTTGATTCACCAACACAACCTCTCAACCTAGAAGCATAAGAATCGGATGAACCACATCTATATTCATAGGCAACTCCAATCATATACAACCTTACCAATCCTCCCCCATCACTCTATAAGGGCCCACAAACCATAAACACCATTCCCCTTCTTTCCAAACCATACCACACCATTCGTGTGTGGGACATCCAAGTGAACCCGATCCTTCACACAAGCACACATAGCCTACCTTAGTATCCAATGACACCATCTCCCCCTTAGGAGAAAGCCTCCACTCTACCGTCCCTCACTAAGACCTCAAACTCTAACAAGACAAAAATTAAGGCCTTGCTTAACTAGACCTGTTCAACCAAAGAAGATTTAGAATCATCAAAGCCACTACACTACCCTTCTCACTTCACCCAACCTCACCTCCTTTGAAATTCACAACATCACCCTCAAATGATTCACAAACTCTTCCTCACTTCGGGAAACAAACTGACACATTATTACCAAGGACCACCACAGACATAATAAGGTAAGGATTAAAAACCCTATTCATGAGACTTATAAACATAACCGGTGTACTAGCCACACCAAAAGACACCACCCCAAATTCAAAATATTGGAAAGGACATTCAATAAACTCATTGATCACCAGAAATAACTCAATAGAAATAACTTATGTTCATCTCCCTAACTCTTACTAGATGATAAATGCAACCCTTTTGGATCAATTGTATCTAAAGACAAGAAATGGACTTACCCCTTCACAACCACCATACAAATCCCCACTCAAGGACGGGTTTATTAGAGAATTGGAATCTAACTCTAGAGGCCCTACAATCAATGGAGACACAATATGCAAGCAACTAATTCATCCCAAGTATGACATCAAAACCCACCACATCAAACCCAACAAGTCATAAGGCAAGACCTAATGCAATATGAACACAGAATAATACCTATGAACTTTCTAGCAACAATAGACTCAACAAAGCATAGACACTAAATGTTCACATAACAACTTGGGACATACAAGAAGCCCACTAACAACCAAAAGGGAATAGTTAAAGCAATAGTGGAACCTAAATTCATCAAAATCTAAACCTTCAACTTACTTGCAATGTACCATGCCAAGCCTAGTGACTCCTAGAGGGGCATGGTTGAGAATGTCGACAACCATTCTTGTGGTTCTTAGGGACCCACGGATAATGCCTCATCTTATGATCCATTCCACCCCATCCAAAACATGCACCTGAACTGGCTAAGCAATCTTTTGGGTGGTACCTTCCACACTTGTTGCATGTAGGATGAGCTTGTCCACCAATGCCTTCACCTTGATACTTAGGGCTAGCCATCCCATCTGGGGTAACCCTCTTGCTTGACGCATCATCAGACTCTTGATCTTGGAAGCTACCATCAAATCGAGCCCTCTTGGATCCCTCACTTCTCCTCTTTCTAAGCTTTTCCCCCTCAAGTTGTTCGGCATAAGTCATGAGAGGGGACAAATCCTTATCACTTATCAACATAGCGGCATAACACTCCTTATTCACCAAATCAGATACACCCATCACAAACTTGTTCATCCTTGATTGCGGATCGGAACCAACTGTGGAGCATACTTAGAGAGTTGGTTGAACTTGAGGGCATACTCCCTCACACTTATGGACCCTTGCTTTAAATTTATAAATTCCATCATTTTGGCCTCCCTTAGCTCAAGAGGGAAGAACCGGTTGAGAAATGCCACCTTAAACTCCTCCCAAGAAATAGCATCATGATTTCCCCTTTCCACATTCAATTGCACAAACCAAATTTGAGCCACCCCTTTTAGTTGGTACACCGCCAACTCTGCCTTCTCCTCCGAATTCACCCTCACAATAGACAACACCTTGTGCACCTCATCGATGAACTCTAGGGGATCCTCATC
Source organism: Solanum virginianum (assembly GCA_000787875.1). NCBI lineage: Eukaryota > Viridiplantae > Streptophyta > Magnoliopsida > Solanales > Solanaceae > Solanum > Solanum virginianum. The sequence continues at coordinate 4,276 of DF368725.1, forward strand.
CACCTTGACCCATAGAACTCTGGTGGATTCATTCTAGCAAAGTCCCTTACTCTCGAGGCTGGAGTATTTGCATGAGGAGCTTGGGCCTCTTGGTTGATTTGATTAGTCACAGCATGAGCCAACATGGTAAGAGCATCCCAAAATTCTTCATGAGCCACTCCTCCATCTTAAAGAGCTTGCGAAACGGGAGAAGTCAGTTGCTCCTCCAATGTATAGGCTCTTCTTCCCCTTGGAATTGGCATGATCTAGAATGAGAAAGAATGTTCGTTAGGGTGAAACCATACGTCAACTTCATTGTATGACATAGACCATGAAGAAGGGAAACATTTCCTAAAATGCCTCATAGCCTCCCATTCACAGTTACGTGTTATCATAAGCTTGAATAGAATAAGAAGGGAAACATTTCCTAAAATGCCTCATAGCCTCCCATTCACAGTTGTGGCGCGCTGCACAACCATGAATAAGACTCTAATCGATGCGGTGTGTTGAACGTCATGGACCATTATCAACCTAGTGCTCTGATACCAAGTGTGTCACAACCCAAGCCTAGGGCCTAAATGTGACATGGCAAAAGGGTAACCCGAAGGGACCCCAATCAAGCCTCTTAACATATCGTTACACATCCTTGGTCATGGAAGCAATAAAATAACAAAAAGAGAAAGTAAAATGGGAACACAAGGCTAAGGAACATTTTCATGTCATAAAACATCAAAAGAGTCAAAGCTCATAGCATCATTATATACTTGTCCAACATCACCTCTTGACATAGAACTTAGCGGGAGCCAAGACAAGTAACCAGGCTTACCCTCATAATAATAAGAATAGGTAATCCAAATATACAAGATGTAGTCTAAGCATAAGAATGAAAGAATATAGATATTTTCCCTGGACATGAGGACTCACTAAAGCTAACTTGAAAAATTCGTCTACCCACATGAAGGAGAATTAATGGGAGCTTCGGTTCCTACATAGTTATATCACGTAGGCATAGAGTATGCATTAGTACGTTTGAATGTACTAAGTATGTAGGATGCAATATAACAAGAGATAGCAACATTGTTAAAATGCATAATGATAAGTAATAGATGGCATAATAACCATATGACATGTATGTTCAATGCTTAAGTAAGTAACGCTTTGCAAATCATTAATCTTACATAGAACATAATATATAAGTGTGAGACGAAACCTCAACTGACATACAATAAGACCAAGCGAGCTATAACTTGGAATCTCGATGTCTACCCTACACTGGAAGAAAGGGGGAAGTTACTTGCCAAGGTGAACCTCCTAATGCCTAAGTGGATCCACTAATCCTTGTGTGAACCGGGTACTTGCCTCTAGTTCTTGGACTCGGGTACTCGCCTCTTAGAGATTTAAGGACTCCCCTCTAATCCCATCAACTACGTTGGCACGTAGGTTTTAGGACTTGGGGACTCGCCTCTAGTACACTCGCTGCTAAGTCTAATCCCACGGAATATAAAAGATGATCATACTTTAATAACTTACAATAAACATAGAGATATGGCATGAGTACCTCTTAATATCATTAACCTCAAATGGTGAGCCTAATCATCAAACATAAGAATGGGTCATCATCAACATCACCCTTGCATTAACTTCAACATTAAAGGCTCATAAGTGGTATAATCTTTGAGAAAAAGGGGTTTAGTCCAGCCCTATGACATCATCAATATTTTCATGACTTAAACACATCTTTAGAAAGCCCAAAATCATCATGAAGTCCTTGACTCATAAATCAACCAACAAATCATCAAAAATTAAGAATCCTTAAAAAAGCATTTTATCAAACTCTTGGTGGGTGTACAATGCTAGTACAAAATCATGCAATTCAAGAGTGAAATCATGCAAGAAAATCAATGTAAGACCATCCACCAATACTTGGTAATACCCTCATGCAATATACATCAAAACACCTCATCGAATCTCAAGATAGATCAAATATTTATAGCTCAAAATATGCTTAAACAATCATGCTTGTATGAAACACCAACATAGTTCATAGTCAAACTCATAATAGAAAACCCATAAGTAAATTCAACTTAGAAACTAGTAATTTAGGTGAAAAGGAAGCTTGGGCACCATGGGTTTGAAAATTATGATTTCGGGCACTTCCAAGGCACATTTTTCGGGCACTATTTGGGGGTTGTTTCACTCATATCATAATCTTTAAGGAGCTCTAACCTCCTTATTTGTCTCAAGTTAAGATATTTTTGTGCTAACACATATTGGAGACTCTTGTGGTCAGTAAACACATCAACATGAACCCCATACAAGTAGTGATGCCAAATATTCATAGACCAGGCTTACCCTTGGAGACTATTGTGGTCAGTAAACACATCAACATGAACCCCATACAAGAAGTGATGCCAAATATTCATAGCAAATACCATGACCGCCAATTCAACATCATGGATGGGATAATTTCGCTCATGCACCTTAAGTTCTCTAGAGGCATATGCTATCCCTTATCATTTTACATCAAAATACACCCCAAACCAATTCTTGAGTATCACAATAAACCACAAACCCTTCCAACCCTTCCAATAGAGCCAAGATAGGAGCGGAGACAAGCTTATCTTTCAAAGTTTGAAAACTCTTTTCACATTTATTGGTCCACATGAATTTTGCCTTCGTTTGGGTCAACTTTGTCATAGGGAAAGCAATTGAAGAGAAGCCATTCACAAACCTCCGATAGTAACCTGCCAAACTCGAGAAACTCCTATATCCTATGGAGTAATGGGTCTAGGCTAATTTCTTATCACCTCCGTCTTCTTAGGATCTACCTTAATGCCATCACCCGACACCACATGTCCTAGAAAAGCAATCTCTTTCAACAAAAATTCACACTTATCATATTCAGCAAACAAGATTTGCAATACTCCCCTCAATGGATTCATATGCTTCCTAGAAAAGCAACATCTTTCAACCAAAACTCACACTTTTCACATTTAGCAAACAACCTCTCATCCCTTAATATTTGCAATATTACCCTCAAGTGGTTCACATGCTCTTCCTCACTCCTAAAATAAATCAATATATCATTTATAAAGACCACCACAAATATATCAAGGTAGGGTTTAAAGACCCTATTCATGAGATCTATAAATATAGTTGGTGGATTAGTCAATCCAAAAGACATGACCACAAACTCAAAATGCCCATACCTAGTTCGAAAAGCCATCTTGGGAATATCACACTCCCTCACCTTCACTTGGTGGTATCCGGACCAAAGATCAATCTTATAAAAGTGTCTAGCCCCTTGTAGTTGATCAAAAAGTTCATCAATCTGTTGTAGAGGGTACTTGTTCTTTATGGTAAACCTATTACGTTGCTGGTAATCAATGCACATTCTAGTGGAACCATCCTTCTTCTTTACATACAACACCGGTGCACCCCAATAGACTTACTAGGCCTTATGAAACCCTTCTCCAACAAATCCTTCAATTCCTTCAATTCTGCTGGGGCCATATGTTAAGGGGGAATGAAAATGGGTTGTGTATCGGGAAGGAGGTCTATACCAAAGTCTATTTCCCTTTTGGGAAGAACACCGGGAAGCTCATCAGGAAAGCAATAAAAAAACTCATCGACCACCAAAACCGACTCAATAGGAGAAACTTTAGACTCAACATCCCTAACCCTCAGAAGATGACAAATCCAACCCTTAGAAATCAACTTTTGGGCTTTAAGACAAGAAATGAATCTATCCTTGACCACCACATTATGACTTTCCCACTCAAGGAAGGCTTATTAGGGAATTGGAATTTAACCTTAGGGGTTCTACAATCAATAGAAGCATGATATGTATATAACCAATTCATCCCAAGAATGATATCAAAATCCACCATATCTAATTCAACAGAATCACAAGGTAAGACTTTATGCAATATGAACATGGGACAATTTCAATAGACTCTTTTAGCAACAATAAACTTACCAATAGGGGGTAGGCACTTCATAAGGTTCACACAATAATTCAGGGTTCATATGAAGCTTTTTGGCAACAAAAGGAAAGATTGGAATCTGGATCTATTAATTCATACACATCTTAATCAAAAACTTTTAACATACCAATGATGACATCAGGCACCTCATCCACCCCTTGCCTTCCTTGGAGAGCATAAAAACTATTTTGCCTTGGAGCACCCCCTTGTTGGCCTCCCTTTGCCCTTCGACCCATATTAGCACCTTGGCCTTAAGGAAGACCATCTCTACCTACGTTTTGAGCATAAGGGCAATCAACAACCTTGTGACCCACTTCACCACAACCATAGCGCAAGCATTAGAGTTTCTCAAACATCAGCCACTATAGTTTGTACTACATTCTTGGCACTTAGGATTAGAGACTCCACCACCGCAACCTTGGAACCTTGGATTGTCATTAGAAAATATTTTATTAGGAGTATTGGAAGACCCATGGCCTTGGAACTTGTGGCCTTGAGGAAATCGGCCACCCTTAGAACCTTGGAACCCACATTCAAATCGAGCCCTCTTGGATTTACCACTCCTTCTCTTTCTAAGTTTTTCCCCATTAAGTTGCTCAGCATATGTTATGAGCCGAGATGAATCCATATAATTCACTAGCATGGTCGTACGACACTCTTCATTAACCAAGTCAGACACTCCCGACTCTAGGGTTGGCCACCAAATGTGGAGCATACTTGGAAAACTTGATAAACTTGAGGGCATACTCCCTCGCACTCATGGATAAAGTTTCATAAAGTCCATCATCTTAGCCTCTCTTAGCTTGATAAGAAAGGACCACTTGTGGAATGTGGCTTTGAACTCCTCCCAAGGAATAGCATCATCATCTCTCCTCTCTAATTTTCATTGAGTGAACCAAATTAGGGCCACACCTTTGAGTTGGTAGGCCGCTAAGTCTGCTTTCTCCTTCAAATTGACTCCCATGCTAGATAGCACTTTATACACCTCATCGATGAACTCTTGGTGATCCTCTTTCGGCTTGGATCCATGGAACTCCACTGGGTTCATTCTTTTGAAATTCTCACCCTTGAGGCCGTAGTGGGTACATGAGGGGCTTGGGCCCCTTGGTTTATTTGGTTGGTCATAGCATAGGCCAACTTCGTAATAGCATCCCAGAACTCATCATGGGCTACCCCTCCATCTTGAGAAGCTTGTGGAGTAAGATGGGCCGGTTGCTCCTCAGGTTTACAGACTCTCCTTAGCCTTCTCATGGTATCATCATGATCTAGAAGAGCAAAAAGAAATCATTAGGAGGAAATCTTTATCTTTACATTAAAGCATAACATAGATGATGAAGAAGGGAAACATTTCCTAAAACACCTCATAGCCTCCTATTCATTATGCGGTGCGCTTCACAACCATGAATAAGACTATAATCAATGCGGTGTATTGGATTTTCGAGGATCAGTAACAACCTAGTTCTCGGATACCAAGCTTGTCATGATCCAAGCCTAGGGCAAAGACGTTACACAACGAATGAGGAACCCGAAAGGACCCTAAACAAGCCTCTTAGCATATCATTCACACATTCTTAGTCGCAGAAGCAAATAAACATTAATAAGTGTCATAATTAAAAAGGGAAGTAGGACTAAGAGAAGTCTTTGATATCAATAAGAGCATAAAAGAGTCAAGCTCATAGCATAATTACATCATAGTATCCAACAACACCTCTAACTTGGAATGGAGCGGGGCCAAGACACTTCCCAGGCTCACCCTCATAATAATAAGTATTCAACATAAGAAGGAGTCACAACATAAGATGAAGTAAGTAGATATTGTCCTCAGAATTGAGGACTCACCAAAGCTTTCTCCGAGAAGCGAACTAGCCACGTAGAGGATGATGATCAAAAAGAGCTCCAATTCCTACATGGTGATGTCATGTAGGCATAGAGTATGCATTAGTACATTTGAATGTACTAAGTATGCGGGATGCAATGCAATAAATACATAAGCCAATATATTCAAAATGCATAATCATATGCAATGGATATATAACTCAACATGGCATGCATGATTAGTTCTTGTAATAAAACAAGCTTGTAAAATATTCAACACTCATAGTACATAATACATGTGTGGGAAGAGACCATAACCGACATAGACCAAGCGAGCTACTACTTGGAATCCAAGGTATGTCACCCCCTTGGCAAGGTGATCGAGGCATGTCACCCCCTCGACAAGGTGTGGTCTACTTGCCAAGGTAAATCATACATGATAATATGAATAGTTTGAGGCATGTCACCCCCCTCCCCGACAAAGTGATCGAGGCATGTCACCCCCCATAAGGTATGGTGTAACTAGATGGATCCACTAGAAACTATAAAGGAATATTATATAATACTATGTGGCACATAATTTGGAGACTAAAGACTTTCTATAAGGACCCCTTAAGTCGAGCCTCTATCTTAACCCTCAATTGGTGCTAAGTCTAATCCCACATAATAGTTGAAATTGTCATTGCTTGAATAACTTTTAAGAAACATGATAAAATGACATGAGTAGCTCATAAACATGCTTGATCTCTATTAGTGAGCCTAACTTGAACATGAGAGTGGATGATAATCATACATGATCCCTTGCTTTAACATGAATGGCTCAAAAGAGTTAAAAATCTTGAAATGGGGCTAAACTTTATACATGCAACATCATCATACTTTTCATGAAATCAATACATGCTTGAAAGCCCTTAATCATCATATAGCCACTTGACTTGTAAATCATGTAATAGATCATCAATAACTTGAGAATTCTTGACTTGACATTTTGTCAAACACTTGGTGGATTCATCATACTTGTTCAAAATCATACAATTCAAGAGTGAAATAGAAGGAGTAAACTTAAGCAAATCAACCCACCAACATGTAGTAAAAAAAACCTATGTAGGGTACCTTGAAATCTGATTTAAGAGTGAAACAATATGAGTAAACTCAATGCAAATTAACCCACCAACATGTAGTAAAACCCTTTATGTAGGGTACCTTGAAATCCATCACAAAAGCACATGATAATTCATAGTTTCATAGCTCAAAACATACATAATTTCAATAGTGAAAATCAATTCATGGAATAAGCTTGAAATAGACATTCATACTACAAAAGCTTATAATAATTCATAGTTTCATAGCTCAAAATATGCATAGTCTCAATAGACAAATCAATTTATGGAATAAGCTTGAAATAGATAGTCATGCATAATTAATCAATACTTCATAAAACCCCAATATAATTTATATTCAAAATCCATGATAAGAGTTACCCATAGGTAATTCAACTTAAAGACCTGCATTTTTCATGAAAGGAAAAGGTTGGACTCCATCCCAACATTATTTGTACTCATAATCCATAATATGAGATACCCATAGGTAATACAACTTGAAAACATGCAATTTTCATGAAAAGGGAAGGTTGGGCTCCATGGGTGAAAGAACCCATGGATAAAGACCCACATACCTCAAACTTGAATTTTCTTGAGATGAGCTTGAAGGAGACTTGAAAAAGCTTAAGATGAGTCCTTGAGTCCCAAAAATGGATAAAGACCCACATACCTTGAATCTTGAATTCCTTGAAGTAGACTTAGAGCTTGAAATGGGTCTTTTGACTCCCAAAATTGTGCTTGAAATCTTTAGATTTAGATGAGAGAATTGGTAGAGTCTTAGAGTGGTTTTGGAGAGGGTTTTATGAGTTATAAAGTTGAAAGTGGCTAAGATATTGGTGATTTCATGTTTAAGTGGGCATGAGGCTATGACCCCAATGCCCTTCGGCGAAATGAAAAACCAAGGAAAATAATATACTGGTCCGCGCCCAGGTGTCACGCGGACTAGATGCGGAGTAACATTTACACTAGTCCACACCCCAGGCCCGTTGCAGCCTGGGGGTGAATAGACACTAGACGATGAAAACTTAGTGAAAATTATTTTTCACTACGGATATTCTAAAATTTATTTTATACCCATTTCCCACTCAATTTCGCTCCTTGATTGAGAATATGAAGTCATACTTTTGAAATTACACATGAATTTTGAGATATATAGAAAGTACAATTCTGGGTCATTCCAAAATACATGTGGGGCATTTTAGGATATAGGGCGTGAAGTAGACTTGTTCCCCTGCAGGTCATTTTTGTACAAAGTTCAATTTTCTCCTATTTTGACCAAGGAATGAGTGTAGATAAAATTTGCACATAACTGAACCCTCTCCACAATACGGAGAGTTCATATACTTTTTTGCATAAGTAATTTCTTACGAAAAATTATTTATCTCTACGGTTGATCTAAAAATTGATAGAGACCATTTTTCCACATAATTTATCCTCCTGAACAAGAATCTGGCTTTGGATTATCCATAAGGATTATAGATAATATGACATGGAAGATACATTCATAAGGTTATATGAAGGCATTTTGGGAGGTGTTACACCTTGTCCCATAGTGTGCGTCCTAAATAACAAATATCCTTAGTACAAATTATCGATGATTTCTCCACACTTCTTAACCAAGGATGTCCCTAATTATGCTATGAGGCTTGTTTGGGGAAGCTTTGAGTTCCCCATTGGCTATGCCGCACCTAAGTTCTAGGCTTGGGTCATGACAAGTGGATGTGCTTTAGGTGCAGTGCTCGTTCAAAGGAAATAAATTTTTTTCATCCGGTGTATTATGCATCCAATGCATTGAATGTGGCCTAGAATAATTACAGCTTAATAGACCAAGAGCTTTTTGTGGTTGTCTATGTATTTGAAAAGTTCTGATCATATCTCCTTGGATCCAAAGTTATGGTTCACATCGGTCATACTGGCTTGAGGTATTTAATGGCTAAGAAACAAGCAAAGAAAAGGTTGATTCAGTGGATTCTATTGCTTCAACAATTTTATTTTGAGGTAAAAGATCTAATGGGGTGTGAAAACCAAGTTGTTGTTTAGCTTTCTTATCTTGAGCCAAATGTGATTGATGAGGGATGCAATGAAATTGATGATTCATTTCTGGATTAGACCTTGATGGGTACAAAGCTAAGTACCTTGGTATGCCATGTTTTGCAAGTTATCTTATGTGTGAAATTTTGCAAGATAGGTTGTCACAATAAAAGATGGGATTAACTCTTCTTAAAGAGAACATTTTGATAATATTATGCAATGATTTATTCCGAAGGTTTTGATGATTAATATTCTTGAAGCATGTCACATCTCCCCAGCTGGTGGTCACCATGGAGGCATTTGTATGACTTCCAAAGTATTGCAAAGTGAGTATTTTTTCAAGGGCTTTCTGGTGATGGAAATGTTTTTGTCAATGCTTGTCCATAGTGCCAAATGCGAGGTAATATTTCTTAGAAACATAAAATTCCTTTATCCCCTATTCTTGAAGTTGAATTGTATGATTTATAGGGTATGTACTTCAAAGATCCATTTATGAGTTTGTTTGGGAACCAATATATCATAGTGGATGCTGATTATGTGTCAAAATAGGTCCCGGCTATTGCATTACCCACCAATGATGGGGATCTCATATTGTCACATGATTTGGAACACCATGTGCAATTGTTAGTAATGGGGGATCTCATATTTGCAATAGAATATTTTATTCATTTCTTAGTAAATATGGGATCAAGCTTAGGGTCACAATACCTTACCATCTCAACTAGTGGTCAGGTAGAAGAGCCAAATTGAGAAATCAAATGCATCCTTGCCAAAATGGTAAATGCAAATCGGTCTGATTGGTCAAGAGAACTCGATGATGCTTTGTGGGCCTATCATATGAAGTATAAAATTCCAATTGGAATGTCCCTGTGAAAATTCATCTTTGGAAAGGCGTGTTACTTGCCTATTAAGTTGGAGATAGGTGTTGTAGGGACTAGAAAATATTGAACCTTAATAGGAAATGTGCGGCTAATGCTCGTCTATCTTAGTTGCTCCAAATGGAGGAGTTTTTATTTGGAGCTTATGAAAATGCTGCAATTTATAAGGTGGCACGAAATAAAGGATTTTCAATATGAATTTTGAGTAGGTGATCTAGTGTTCTCTACAATGAAAGGTGTAATTATTTATGGGAAGATTGAAGTCTACGTGGTCCGGTCCTTTTAGAGTTCCAAAAGTGCTAGGAAATGGAGACATTTACTCCATTCAAACACAACTACATATAGAAGTATGGGTGATCATTAACAATATAATTACCCAACTATGAGTTCGGGTCGAACCCACATGCATCGGGAGTTGTTTAATTCTATCCTTGAAGTAATTAATTGAACTAATTGATTGTAATCATTTTAAAATTGATAGGAATAACCAAAATGTAACAAATTTCGTGATGTAACAATTGAAACTAGAATAAAGGGAAGGAATCATTTAAAGGATGTGTATAATTTAATGTAATTCTAACACATGGCCCTCTAATATTGAATCCAATGGCTAATTTACTAGTGGGTAGGCTAGAAAGCTTGTAGCCATAACTACAATTAAGTCAAATATAGTTATCGATATGAATCGGTTAAAACATCATACACAATCACACAAGAGCGTACGGAACTCTACCAAATTTAAAGTTAAACAATCCAATATCTTAGTTGATTAAACCACATTATGATGGAATGTTGTTTAATAAAAGAATAATCTTTTCAATTGATTGTCAAGGGTTTGTAACAAGGCTGCCAAAAAAAAATACTTAAAGCTCAACAAGGATCACTAGGGATACATTTAATGTCAAGGGAGGCTATATGGTCAAAGTGGACTTAAAAGAAACGAATGAAGGCCTAAGCTCACCTTCCTAATCCAAATTCAACCATGGTAACACTTTAAGATAAATTGGACAAGTCATGGATATCAACAAGCATGCCTTTAAAAAAATACATCATCTCTCATGGAAAACTAGCTATCAAATCAATACATCAACTAAACAACACACATCCACAATTTATTGATTATTGAATATCCAAGATCAATACTCACTTAGTCAACACAATGTGCTTCAAATCCATGCATGGATTGTTTTTACATGAGACAAACTAATAGGTGAGTCAATATATGCTCCACATCCATGGCACTATCCGAATAAAAAAGATTAGCGATCAATATTCGAATTGCAAAAAATGTAGACTCATGACAAATTGTGTCACACCCCAAATCCTATTAAGGCGGACCGGCACCCGTTACCGATAAGGCTCGGGAGAACCAACCTATATCTATGTATTATCTATACATATTA
>DF368723.1:3575-16378 GCA_000787875.1 Solanum virginianum
CGTGTCTCCACTCCTCCAACCTGTCGTTAACTTTAGTCCGAGTCTCATCGATCAGTACTATGTCATCTGCAAAAAGCATACACCATGGTACTTCCTTCTACAATATCTATGAATCCTCTTATTTGCCTTTTCAAATATAAATTCAAGGGTTCTTTAGCTTATTCTTGAATCTTGAAAACTTGATATATTTGATCTTGACTTGTACTTGAATTCAAGGGCTTTGGGGCTTGATTTTGAATTTGGTGGTCTTGATCTTGATTAAATGATTTGATAAACTTGAACTTGATATGAATTCTTGAACTTGATCTTGACTTGTACTTGAATCCAAGGGCTTTTGGGCTTTTTCTTGAATCCGGTGATCTTGATTTTGATGCGTTCTTGAACTTGAATGCTTGATTCCTTTGAATTGTTCTTGTTGCTTGTAGAGAAATCTGTGCATTTGATCCGCGAGCTCTCTCTTGCTTCTTGTTAGAATTTTTGATATCAATCCTGAATCATGAGGACCCCTTTATATAGTTATAGAACAGAGAAGTCATGATAGAATTAGACCTTCTTCCGGCCAGGTGACATAGTGTAGGAAAAGTGATAAGAATAGGTTTCCTTGAGTTATGATGGAATCAAGCTTTCTACTGGCCAATCAGTTTTAAGGTTACATGGCGCAGGAAAAGTGATAAGAATAAGACTCCTTTCAAGTGACATGACAATATTTGATTGGTTGAGACACATCACTTGTACATGTGACATATTTTCATTAGCCTTTGATTTGAGATAGGAATGTCATGTCATTCTGACACATGGCATGATCATATTAACTTCTTTGTTTGACTTGACATGCCACATCATCCGCCACGTAGCATCAAGTGGGCCTCTAGGATGGGGGATATTGAGCCCAATAAAGTGGATCATCTTTTTTAGCTCAAATAAGTGAATTTGGGTTTTTAATTAAATTCATATTTCATCGGACCTAATTAATTAACCCAATTATATTAATCTATAGTATTTATTTGGACTAATATATTTTGAATTTAATATATTTTAAATTATTTTATAAAAATTATACTTTAATAAATTTTATATGATTACAAATGCCCCCTACTTCAAGTCTTGTCAGAATATTTTATCTTTTTAAAAACTAGACTTGAAGTACTTCCAAAGAATCAAATCGACCCCATTTAATTTGAAAACTGAATGCAATCAAGATTGGGACAATTTTCTTTGGATTCAATTGCTAATTTTTCACCTCCAAGAGATTCTCCTCAAAGTGATGACTAAATTTGATATGAAATGCGTCTTTTATATCATCACCCCCCAAATACAACATTATTTGGTCTTTTGGATTCTTGAAGAGCACAGTAATTTCACTTGCTTGTAAGCATGTTATCTAATTGTGAAGATATTTGCTTGATTGATTCTGGTACGACACATAGAATATTAAAAAATGAAAAATATTTTTCTCATTTAAATATGGGCAAAATAAATTTTACTACAATTTCTGGTAATACTAATATGATTGAGGGCTTTGGAAGAGCCATTATAATTTTGCCGTAGGGAATTAAACTCATCATAAATAATGTTATGTTTTCTCCAAAATCTCGAAGAAACTTGTTGAGTTTTAAAGATATTCGTGCAAACGATTATCATATCCAGGCAATGGATGAGATGAGTATTGAATATCTTGTATCACCAAGACTGTCTCTGGAAAGACAGTAAAGTTCCCTGCCTTATCATCTAGTTTGTATTGAAAAAGAAGTAGTACAATTGAGGCATATTCTATAGTAAACCAAAAGGTTACTGATTCCAATACTTTTGTACTTTGGCATGATCACTTGGGACATCTTGGATCTATAATGATGAGACGAGCTATAGAAAATTCAAATGGACATCTATTAAAGAACCTAAAGATTCTTTTAAATGGTAAATTTTCCTATACTGGTTGTTATTAAGGCAAGTTGATTGTGAGACCATCACCAATGAAAGTTGGGATTGAGTCCCCTGCGTTTTTGGAACTTATACTTGGGGATATTTGTGGACCTATTCACCCACCTAGTAGGACGATTAGATATTTTATGGTCCCAATAGATGCTACATCTAGATGGTCTCATGTGTGTCCATTGTCATCTCGGAATTTAGTATTTGCAACATTATTGGCACAGATAGTACGATTATGGGCACAATTTCCTAATAGTCAAACTAAGTCCATTCGCCTTGATAATGCTGTAGATCATAAGCATTTAATGACTATTTTTTATCCATTGGTGTCATGCCCTGGGAGGGAACCCAAGATGTGGCTTTCACCTACAGACTATTGCTAGTCCCCAAGCGAACCACTTGGCCTCATGACATTCGTCTATTCACACATTCTACAAATCAGCAGAAGACATAAGGGATAAATGGGCACATCTAATCATCTAGTCTCAAATAATAATATAATGAAAGGCTAGTAGAAAGAAACTAGCTCACAAGTTCCAACATCAACATCTGATTCTAGTCTATGAAGCCTCTATCACTATTAAGTGGTGCCAATGAAAGACCCATGGCTACCTCAATCAAAATAAAAAGATAAGCAACTCTAACTCTAAAGCATGATGAAAATAATATAGTGAATCCTCTGAAGTAAAGGAGGCTTACCAATCTGCTGAATGCTCAAAGATCCTCAATGATTTGCCTACTGATGACCTCTATCTTGCATGTCTACATCATAATATGATGCAGTCCAAAAGGGGATGTTAGTACTTAGAATGTACTGGTATGTAAAATAGCTGAGTGAAACCAAAACAGGTAGAATAATATAAAAACAATATCAACTCAATAAAGAAATCAATAAACATGTCAAATGTCCATCTAAAGAAAGAATAAAGAGTAGACAAGTGACCCATTAACCACTCAACTCATCAATCAAATCACACTCATCTCAGAGGGACTCATCTCAAAGGAACTCAACTCAATTCATCTCATCACATCTCATCTCATCTCGACTCAGAGTACTCAAGGTAGGAACTTTATCGGAGTTTATCTTATCCTACAACAATCACTTATGAGCTAGTGATTGTACAACAATCATGCTAATATTTCCACAGTCATTCTATACTTGCTAGGTAGAGAATGAATCGAAACCACATGAACAAGTCCAAATGGAGTCAGCAAATCTATAAGTCCTCTATTGATTTCAGGGACTTCTAATCGGAGGGGACCTTAACATAATATGATGTGATGGTCCTGATCAACGCTACATAGTTTGATGAGTGCAAGTTAGTTTAACTCTTACTCTTTCGGTGCTTGATACTCCTCCTATGACTCAAGGCTCATAAAACAATCCATCCAATCAAACTATCTCAATTCAATCATCTCAATCAACCTCATAGAGGTAGAATCTTTCAATCAATCTCATAGAGATTCTAATCATCTCATCAATCGACATCTCAATAAATAGCTCAAGTCTTAGAACAATCATTAGGGAACAATCAAATAGAAAAATCATTAGAGTTCGTTTATGGAAACTCATGGGACTATCAAGTTCTATCAACTCATCATTGTTATCACATCTTATTCTCAATCACAATCACAATCACAATCACATTCTCAATCAAGGCTCTAGACTCAATCCCTATGTTCTTTAGTGGATGCTCTTTACCATTAACATAAAGGCTTTATGCAATATCTCAAGAATATATTCAATTCAAGAAAGCAAGTGTTTGATGATCATCAGCATATGAAAATACATATAAAAAGTATAATTGTTTTTCAAGAAAATAATCAAGATTCATGCATGTAGATGCAAGAACCTTCAACTCTCATCTAGGACCATCTATGGGGGACATGAGAGAATAATCTCATGCTTTCGTTTAGCCTTACATACTTGGAATAAGGCTATTCAAATCACCCGTCAAGAATTCTCCAATCTCGCGTTCTTTTTTCTTTTCTCCCTCAAGCCCTAGCTTGCAAGTGTTGTGAATAAGGACTTAGAATGGGTTGGGAAAAAACCTAAAGGTGTCGTGTTTCAAGTTTAGGAGGGGTTGGGAAAAGTCCAAATTGCCCCTCAAAAGATTTAAAATTTTAAACTTTAGTAGAATAGGTCGGGATAACAGTTCCGCGACGCGGACCTGTGCACCTATGAAATTTCAAAAATTCAATAGTGTCAAAAAATTGAGCAAACATTTAAGTGTGGGTCAGCGATGGGTTCGTGTCGCGGAGCTTTTGCGTACCCTCACTATTTTGGGTCCACAATAGGTCCATGTTGTGGCCCTATCGCATACCCTTACTATTTCTGGTCAGTTTTGTGAAAATTATTTTTTGACCCGGTTGTTCTTCATTTGGGTTGAGATGATTTTCTAACTCAATTTTTTGCGCTGATCACAAATTCGATCTTGGATTTCCTATCCGAGCTTTGAAAATACATTACGCGCACGTCTCCATTCTAGGGGTATTTTGGTAATTTTACTGGGTGTTATATCATCTCCCCCTTGGGATCATTCATCCTCGAATGATGAGTAAGGGTGGATATCAAGGCACGAATAGACCTAAAACTCCTCTCAACTTTTACTCTATCTTTCAACTCCTGATTTCTATCAACAATCTTTATTCGGACTCAAGAATAGACAATCAACGAGAAAAGATAATCAATTTGGTCAAGGGTAAGGAATTTACCTTCAACATTCTCATCCATTGGCACAAATAGATGCAGATATTTTGCTTTCATCCCTTCCTCAGCTTCCCATGTGGCCTCCTCAATGAATTGATTCCTCCACAGGACTTTGACTGAGGCTATCTCTTTGGTTCTCAATCTACGAATCTGACGATCAAGGATTTGGACCTGAATTTCTTCGTAGGTCAAACTATCCTTCACTCTGATGCTCTCGATAGGGATTACCAAGTTAGGGTCTCCCAAGCATTTCTTCAACATCAACACATGAAACACCGAATGAATACCATCTAACTCAAAAGGCAACTCTAATTCATAGGCAACCTTCCCAACCTTATTCACAATCTGATAGGGTCCAATATAATATGGACTCAATTTACTCTTCTTCCCAAATCTCATGACACCTTTCATAGGTAACACCTTCAAATATATCCATTCATCAACTTTGAACTCCAAATCTCTCCTCCTCATGTCGGTGTAGGATTTCTGGCGAATTTGCACAGTCTTCAATTGCTCTCTAATGATCTTAACCTTCTCCATGGATTGATGGACAAGGTCAAGCCCAATCAACTCCACTTCTCCAACCTCAAACCACCCAATTGGTAATCTACATCTCCTCCCGTATAAAGCTTCACAAGGAGTCGAATACTTGCATGATAACTATTGTTATATGCAAACTTAATTAACGATAGGTGCTCATCCCAATTTCCCTTGAAGTCAAGGACACAGGCTCTCAACATATCTTCTAACATCTAAATTGTATGCTCTCCCTGGGCATCGATCTGTGGATGGAAAGTTGTACTCAAATTTACCTTCGTAACCAATCCTTTCTGAAATGATCTCCAGAATTGGGAGGTGAATTGAGCTCCTCTAGCCAAGATGATGGATAGGGGAACCCCATGCAACCTCACAATCTCTTGGATGTACATCTTGGTGTACTCCTCTGCAGTGTTAGTTGTCTTAACTGCTAAGAAGTGTACCAACTTAGTCATCCTATCCATAATCACCCATATTGAATCATATTGCTTTTGAGACCTCGGTAGACAAGTAATGAAGTCCATATTGATCATCTCCCACTTCCATTCCATAATCTCAAAGTTTTGAGCTAATCCATATGGCCTTTGATGCTCAACTTTCACTTGCTGACAGTTCGGGCACTTAGAAACAAATTCAGCAATATCCCACTTCAATACACTCCACCAATAGACTTCTCTCAAGTCGTGGCACATTTTTGTAGAGCCAGAATGAATGGAATACCTAGTGCTATGAGCTTCAGCATGATTCTATCTCGTATACTATCAACATCTAGGATGCACAATCTACTTAGCTACCTCAACACCCCATCTCCCCCTATGGAGAAGACCATCACTTTCTGTTTGTGGATGGCCTCCTTCAATTGGAGTAGGATAGGATCTCAGCCTTGCTTTTCTTTCACCTCTGCCACCAAAGATGAAGCAGACCCATTCTGGGCATTAACTCCTCCCTCATCATTCTTCTCCAGTTGGACTCCTAATCGAGCTAACCGACGCACTTCTTTAGCTAGCTCCTTTCCTTTCTCCACATGGATTGTGCTACCCATTGATAACCTGCTAAGAGCATCAACAATAATGTTAGCTTTACCTAGATGATAGAGAATGCTCATGTGATAATCCTAAATCAACTCTAACCATCTTCTCAGTCTCAGGTTAAGCTCTTTCTAACTGAAGACATACTGCAAGCTCTTGTGGTCAGTTAACACATCCACATGCACTCTATATAAGTAGTGGCGCCAGACTTTAAGTGCGAATACCACTGCTGCCAACTCAAGATAATGGGTCGGATAGTTTCTCTCATGAATCTTAAGTTTCTGGAAGCATAGGCGATCACCTTCCCTCTCTGCATCAACACATATCTCAATCTAACTCTCGAAGCATCGCAATAGATCACAAGATCTTTTATTCCATCGGGAAAGGTTAGGACTAGTGTAGTAGTCAATCTAGTCTTTAACTTTTAAAAACTCTTCTCACACTCGTCGGACCACTAAAACTTGACCTTTTTTTGAGTAAACTTTTTCAATAGTGTGGATAAAGAAGAAAATCCCTCAACGAATCGGCGGTACTAGTCTACCAACCCGAAGAAACTCTTTATGTAAGTTGGAGAGGTTGGTCTGGGCCAATTCTTAACCGCTTCCATCTTTTGAATATCCACTCAAATACTATCACTAGAGGTAATATGTTCTAGGAAAGCCACAGATTTAAGCTAGAGTTTACATTTAGAAAACTTTGCATACAATTTATGGTCCTTAAGGGTTTGAAGGACGATTCTGAGGTATTTTGAATGCTCCTCTTCATCTCTTGAATACAAAAAATATCATCAATAAACACAATCACGAACACATCCAGTCTGAACACTCTATTCATCAAATCCATAAAGGTTGCAGGTGCATTTGTCAGCCGAAAGGATATGACCAAGAACTTAAAATGGCCATATCTAATCCTAAATGATGTCTTTGGAATGTCACATTCCCTCACTTTCAACTGATGGTAATCGGATCGGAGGTCTATCTTTGAGAAAGAAGAGGCACCCTGAAGTTGGTCAAATAAGTCATCTATCCTTGGGAGAGGATATTTGTTCTTTATGGTGACCTTGTTCAGTTGCCTATAGTCTATACACATTCTGAGAGACCTATTTTTCTTTCGCACGAGTAGGACAGGGGCACCCCAAGGAGAAACACTCGACCTTATAAAGGCCTTCTCTAACAAATCATTTAACTCTCCTTTAATTCTATCAGTTCAGTGGGGGCCATCCTATAAGGTGGAATTGAGTTAGGCTGGGTATCAGGAAGGACATCAATCCCCAAATCAATCTCCCTATCAGGAGGGACTCCGGGCAGATCCTCAAGAAACACTTCTAGAAATTCATTCATGATTGGAACTAACTCAAGAGTTAGGGACTCAACATCATTAGATTTAACTCTCACAAGGTGGTAAATACACCTCTTTGCAATCATCTTTCTGGCTCTAAGATATGAGATAAATTTCCCTTTAGGTACTACAGAATCACCCTTTCACTCTAGAACCAGTTCATTTGGAAATTGGAACTTAACAGTTCGATCTCTACAATTAACGAAGGCATAACAGATGTGGAGCCAATCAATATCGAGGATCAAATCAAAATAAGTCATATCTAACTCAATTAGATCACTGATAGTATCCCTATGATGGATGGACACCACACAAACTCTATAGACGCTCTCAGCTCGAATAGACTCACCCACTAGAGTAGAAACATCAAAGGGTTCAAGAAGACTTTCAGGGTTCTATGAAATTTACTGGCCACGTAAGGAGTTACAAAAGATAATATGGCACCAGGATCAATCAACACATAAAAATTAATAGAAAAGACTAGAATCATACCCATCATAACATCAGGGGAGTTCTCCTGATCATGTCGATTGCCCATGGCATACAAATAGTTTGCAGCTCCGCTTGTGCCTAAAGTGGTGCCTCTCTGATTCCCTTTAGCTGGTGGGGCCTGTGCATAAGATTGAGCCCATTCAATCCACTTTGGACAATCTCTCTGATAGTGACCCCCTTGTCCGCACTTATAGTATACATCACTCCCCTCACGACATCTACCCAAGTGTAGGTTACCACACCTTCCACACACTGGCTTACCCATTGAACCTTGAGCTACACTAGCTTAGGACTAAGACCCATGAGCTCCAACATTCTAGGACTTTTGATCATTTTTCACTATAGGTGCAGGTGCACTAGCAGATGATGGTGTTGGAAACCGATTTGTCTTCCTAACCTCATGGCTAGATGTCTTAGCTTTCTTGCTTTTGAACTCTTCCCTATTATGTTGCCTCTCCTCATCAGCTTGTTGCACGAAATTCATCAATCTCCCAATATCTATGTCACTCACGAGCATGGTTCCCCTCCCATCTCTCTTTGGCCCTCTATTAAACCTATCAATGAACATCCCCAGCCTCCTCCTCATATCAGCAACCATATCAGGAGCATAGTAGGATTATTGCATGAACTTCAGCCCATACACTTGTACAGTCATAGAGCCTTGTTTCAAGTTTAAGAACTCTTTTACCCTCACCTCTCTTCTCTCCCTTAGAACCTAAGAAAGCTTCCTCGAACATAGACCAAGTCATCATAGGGGCATTCTCTCCTCTACCCTTCTTCTACTGATCATACCTTTGGGAAGAAACGCCCCAAGAAAGCTTCCTCAAACAAAGCCCAAGTCATCATGGGGGCATGCTCCCCTCTACCCTTCTTCCACTGGTCATACCAAGTTTAGCCACCCTTTTTTGTTAATAAGTAGCCAGTTCCACTCAGTCAGCATCGGCCACATGCATCACTTGGAACACATTTTGAAGCTCCTCCACATAGTTCTCAGGTTCCTCAGTGTATGCAGACCCTATGAACTCAGTCCGATTCATCCTTAAGAATTCCCAGACTCTAGAAGTGTCATGGGTATCCTGTCGGGCCACTCCTTGTCTCGCAGTAGGTATTGTAACTGCTTGGGCTAGAGTTTAGATAACCTGGCGAAGCTCAGCATTGGAGACCTCATCTTGCGAGGGCTGCGCAATAGGGACAGCTTGTTCCAGGGCACCTCATGTCCTTGAGGCTCAGGTGGATTGACATTCTGTCTAGCGAGACGTCCTCTACCTCTCACGGCTCTTCTGGGAGGCATAATCACAACTTTGCAACGCGCAAAGCACGAATTAGAATAGAACTTTTATAAAGTATAACTCTATAGCACGATTTAAAACATGAATGAAGGGAAAGAATTCCTAATACCATATAGCCTCGTATTTATCAAGTGTAGTCGACAACATACCCATAAACAAGACTACTTGACATGGCTTCATAGACTCCCTAGGACACTTAAACTCGTGCTCTGATACTAAGTTTGTCATGCCCCGAGAGGGGACCCAAGACATGGCCGGCACCTAGAGACTATTTCTAGTCCCCAAAATTAACCACTTGACCTTATCACATTCGTCCATTCTCACATTCTACAAATCAGCGAAAGATATAAGGGATAAATGGACACATCTAATCATCTAATCTCAAATAATAATATAATGAAAGGCTAGTAGAAAGAAACTAGCTCACAAGTTCCAATCTCAACATCTGACTCTAGCCTATGAAGCCTTAAGCACTATCAAGTGGTGCCAATGACAGACCCATGGCTACCTCAATAAAAAAAAGATAAGTAACTCTAACTCTAAAGCATGTTAAAAATAATATAGTGAATCCTCCGAAGTAGGGGAGGCTCACCAATCTGCTGAACGCTCGAAAATCCTCAATAATTAGCCTGCTGATGAGCTCTATCTTGTGTATCTACATCATAATATGATGTAGTCCAAAAGAGGACGTCCGTACTTGGAATGTACTGGTATGTAAAATAGCTAAGTGAAATCAAAACATGTAGAATAATATAGAAACAATATCAACTCAACATAGAAATCAATCAATATGTCAAATGTCCATCTAAAAAAAGAATGAAGAGTGGACAAGTGACCATCAACCAATCAACTCATCAATCAAATCACACTCATCTCAGAGGGACTCATCTCAAAAGAACTTAACTCAACTCATCTCATCACATCTCATCTTATCTCGACTCGGAGTACTCAAGGTAGGAACTTTCTCAGAGTTTCTCTTATCCGGCAACAATCACTTATGAGCTAGTGATTGTACAACAATCATGCTGATATTGCCACAGCCGTTTTGTTCTTACCAGGTAAAGAACAAATCGAAACCACATGGACAAGTCCAAATGGAGTCAACAAATTTATAAGTCCTTTATTGATTTCAGGGACTTCTATTCAAAAAGGACCTTGACATAATACGATGTGATGGTTTGGATCATCACCTATGTTTTGCTATGTAGTTTGATAAGTGCGAGTTAGTTTAACTCTTACTCTTTTGGTGCTGGATACTCCTCTCATGACTCAAGGCTCATAAAACAATCCATCCAATCAAACTTTCTCAATCTAATCATCTCAATCAACCTCATAGAGGCATAATCTTTCAATCAATCTCATAGAGATTCTAATCATCTCATCAATCGACATCTTAATCAATAGCTCAAGGCTTAGAACAATCATTAAGGAACAATCAAATAGACAAATCATTAGAGTTCATTTATGAAAACTCATGGACTATCAAGTTCTATCAACTCATCATCGTTCTCATATCTCATTCTCATTCACAATCATAATCACATTCTCAATTAAGGCTCTAAACTTAATCCCTATCTTCTTTCATGCATACTCTTAACCATTAAAATAATGGGTTTATGAAATATCTCAAGAAAATATTCAATTCAAGAAAGCAAGTCTATGATGATCATCAATATATGAAAATACATATAAAAAGTATAATTGTTTTTCAAGAAAATAATCAAGATTCATGCATGTAGACTCGAAAACTTTCAACTCTCATCTAGGACTATCTATGGGGCACATGAGAGAATAATCTCATGCTTTTGTTTAGCCTTACATACCTAGAATAAAGATCTTCAAATCACTCATCAAGAATTCTCCAATATCACGTTCTTCTTTCTTTTCTCCCTCAAGCCCTAACTTGCAAGTATTGTGAAGAAGGACTTAGAATGGGATTTTTGACCCTATTCACTTATCAAAATGACCTAAAGGGGTCGTGTTTCAAGTTTATGAGGGGTTGAAAAAAGTCCAGAATGCCCCTCAAAAGATTTAAAATTTTAAACTTTGGTGGAACAGATCGAGATAACGCGTCTGCGATGTGGACCTGTCGCGCACCTGTGAAATTTTGAAAATTGAATCCTGTTGAAAAATTGAGAAAACATGTTAGTGTGGGTCCGCATCGTAGTGCTGTTGTGTACCCTTACTATTTTGGGTCCCCGATAGGTTCGCGTACGACCCTATCGTGAACCCTTACTGTTTCTGGTCAATTTTGGAAAAATTATTTTTTGATCCAGTTGCTCTTAAATTGGGTTGAGACTATTTTCTGATTTAATTTTTTGTGCTGATCGCAAATTTGGTCTCAAATTTCCCATCCAAGCTTTGAAAGATGCCTTATGCGCACATCTTCTTTCTAAGAGTAGTTTTGTAATTTTATCGGGTGTTACAATTGGGAGAAGAGTTGAACATTGCATTGCTCATGTTCATACTCAAAATGGCCTTGCTGAGTCATTAATTAAATGCTTGCAATTGATAGCAAGAGCATTGCTTATGAAAACTAGGTTGCCTACTTCTGTATGGAGACATGTAATTTTGCTTGCTGCAACACTTATTCGTCTAAGACCGACAAATTATCATAAGCATTCTCCATTGCAACAGATTTTGGGTCAAGAACCTAATATATCTCATCTAAATTTTTTTGATGTGTTGTATATGTGCCTGTGGCACCACCACATTCCACAAAAATAGGATCCCAAATAAGATTAGAAATATATGTTGTGTTTGAATCACCCTCCGTTATACGCTATCTTGAATCATTAACTGGAGATATGTTTAATGCTTGATTTGCAGATTGTCGGTTTGATGAGAAATTTTCCCCAAAATTATGGGGAGAAGATAATAATATCAAAAGAGAAATTTTGTGGACATGTCTCATCTTGATCCATATGCTTTTATTTGTGAGCAACAACAACAACAACATACCCAGTGGAATCCCACAAGTAGGGTCTGGGGAGGGTAGAATATACGCAAACCTTACCACTACCTCATAGAAGTAGAGGCATACAACAATAACAACATATCCAGTTAAATCCCACAAGTGGGGTCTGGGGAGGGTAGAGTGTACGCAGACCTTACTACTACCTCATAAAAGTAGAGAGGTTATTTCCTGTAAACCTTCGTCTCTAAAACCCATAAGCAGAATAAACTAGATATGACAAAAAGTAAAAGAAAGGGAACAAAAAAAAGACTAATAACCAAAAGCACATGACAATATGTAAATATGATACAATTAACACATAAACAACAAATAATGACAACATATATTATAAAACACTACTACTCCTCTACCCTACTATACCCCATGAATAGATAACTACCTAACCCTACCAATCAATTAGCCTAGCACTCTAATTCGCGACCTTCATTTCTTTCTATTCTACCCTACTATATCCTATGACTAGATAACCACCTAACCCTACCAACCAATTAGCCTACTACTCT
>DF368722.1:0-10115 GCA_000787875.1 Solanum virginianum
AGTCAAATTTATGGAGTAAAAAGGAGGGAGGGAGCAATTGATGTTACACGAAGATAAGCTCAAAAATAATTGATAAGGTCATTATGGTTTCATTGAGAACCCCCAATCAAAAGGCTTGAGACAAGTATAGATCCATGTTCTGTTAGTGACACAGCCAGCATAGTACAACATTGACTAATTAACTGTGGATAAAGAAAAATTATACTAATTAATAATATATATATAAGTTGTTAAATCTTTTGGCATAATTTTTTTTTTACTTGAAGACCTGCTCCGTCACTACATTTGGTGATTTTCCTCTTGCATCATTAAATATACGGAAAAAGGATCAAAAATACCCCTAAACTATTTGAAATGGAGTAAAAATATTTGATTATGGCTCAAAAATATTTTTCCGTTAAATTTTTTGCTCAAAATACCTCTTAGTTATATTTTGGCTAAAAAATACCCCTCTCTAATGGAAACAAAAATGGGCCAAAATACCCTTAACTATTAGAAATGGAATAAAAATACTCTTTATTAGTTATCGGCTAAGAAATATCCATCCGTTAAAATTTTAAAATTATTATTTAAGATATCCCTTTTCCATTAAAAATTCAACTCTAACCCATCTTCAAATCAATTTTTGTTAGATTTTGAGTGGGTCCAGATTCTTATTATATTAAAAGAAATAGCTTTGTCTATAGTTGTAATTTTTTTTATTTTTTTTAAATGATAACTTATGTTGATTGTATTACATTGTTAACATCAGCACAATGACTTCTATACAAGTTTCGTAGGTTTAGAAAATTTGTAAAGTTGGATCCTATTGAACTCGAGAAACTTGATTCGAGGAAGGTACGACGATTGTAATGAGGATGAATCATTGTTATCATTCAAAGATTGACTTTTTGAGACATTTGAAAGTGAAAAAGCAGTCTCTTTCGACATGAAATGGCTAGAATCAGACATAATATTCGTGAAAAAAACCTTTTGGGTCCCTAAATGAGATTTCGCATGGACTGATCATGTGGCTTTTTTTTACATAGCATGCATGGTGTCATTTTCGTTAGAGAGAGGATTTTTTTTGTTTTGCAAAATTTTAAGGGAGGGGTAGTTTTGAACCAAAATCTAACCAAGGGGTATTTTTGCTCCATTTCTATTAGCTCGGAGCATTTTTGGCCTTTTTGTCTTCGTTAAAGAGGGGGTATTTTTGAGCAAAAAATTTAACAAAGAGATTTTTGAGCCAAAATCAAACAGAAAGATATTTTTGCTCCATTTCAAATAGTTCATTGACCCTTTTCCTTAATTATATCATTGTGCAATGACTTCCTTTTCTTTCCTTTCAACGCTATATTGATTATATATCAATTGATAAAGCATGACCATCAAATTGAATTTTCTTACTAAAGTAAAAGCATTTCAATAAATACAATGTATTTATTTTTGTTTTTTTTTTCTATTCCATCCGTTTCTTTTTATTTGTCAAATATTTTTTAATTTAATTTTATTTATTTATCATGTACAAATCAAAAAAGTATTATATATCTTTTTTACTTATTATATCCTCAATTTATTTAAAGAATTATATCTTTGAAAAATATAAACTTCCTGAAAATTTTTAATGGAGAATTCGAGATTTATCAATTAATAGAAATAAAATACTGCTCTTGCTATCCTGTATGAACTTAATTTTTGAAATCTTTTTTATTGTTCAAAGTTCAAAATGAATATTTGAAACTTTTTCATATTTTTCCTTTCATTTATTCAAATTTTGTAATTTTGAGAAGATAAATTTTACACTACTTACAAAGCTACATTTATGATTTCACAAAAAATAATAGTGAAAATATAATTCAAATTATATCCTTAAATATTTTTCTTAATATATATATATTATCTCACAAACTAAATTAATATAAAATAAAAATAATAATAAACTCATTATATCGACTATTATTTTTTAATAAATATGCAAAGTCAAATTTATGGAGTAAAAAGGAGGGAGGGAGCAATTGATGTTACACGAGTTTTGGTGATAATTTAAATAATGTGTAAACATGTTTTCATGCATGTATGGGTTGTCTCTTTTACTTCTACAAACCTCTCTCTAGAGTTGTTCTTCCTTTGGCTTCACACAAAATTCCTAACCTTGCCCAAATTTTTACACTTTGTTTAGATGGTTGTTATGTATTGTTTCATAACGCATTGTACAATATTGTATTATATCGTACAGTATTATTTTAGTAATTACAATATTTGGATAAATTGTATTGTTCTTTGTCGTTACATAATATCATATATTCATATTTTAAATGATAAATCTACAAAAAATTGAACGGTATGTGGTAGATTATATCAAAAGATAAGGTAAATGATAAAGTAGAATTATTAAATAAATAAATAAAATAAAAAATGAGAAGAAAATATTAAAATAACAACGCAACCACACCAAATCGGTCGTTACATAAAATGGATTTTTTCGTCGTTACTTAACGATGAAATTAAACGAAACAATACGATACAATGAAATTTAAGTAACAATCGAAACAAACATTGTACGTACTTAAACTAACAATACAATACAATACAACGGGTAACAACCATACAAACAGGAGGTTAGACCTTAACATCTACTTCCTTCCAATAATAATAGTTGTCCATTGTTAACTAAAATAAAGGTGAAAGATCACTCCTAAAAGCAAGCTTTATAAAAATTATAAAATAATAAATAATAATTTAAATATAATATTTTAAAAAATATACTAAGAAAATGACTATAATAAATAATAAGGATAAATTAGAAATTAAATGTAAGTTATTTTTTATTTTATAAAATAGACAAATATTATTGAATATCTATTTTTAGTATAGTGATCAATTAAAGAGGGATGGAGATATTACACAAATGAGTTGCTTCGACTTCTTTTTTCCCTTGTTTAATTTGCAAACTCTGTGTCTAACTCCTTTTTTTTTTAGGAAAAATTGAACAAAATAGACCCAATGTGAAATTATTTACTCAAATTGGACCCAACTCAAGTTATTTATCCTTGATGGATTCATGACTTAGACTATTTCCCTTCTTACTCCACTTTTTCCTTTTTATTTCGCTCATGAAGTCACTATGGATGCTATGAAATAATCTTCTGTGATACTCCGACGATATATATATATATATATATATATATACCATATTGGTATCATATAGAATAAACTCAATTTTCTGTGATATTCTGATGGTATATTAATACCCTATTAGTATCATATAAGATCATGTTATTTTTTTAAAAGAAACAAATACGAAACAATTTTTATATTTTTTTAAAAGAAACAAATACGAAACAATTTTTAAAAAAATATTAAACTCTAAATTAGTAGAAAAATATTCTTTGTGATTCTCCGTCAGTATATTGATACAATATGATATGTCATCAATATATTGATATTCTATCAGTATCACATAGTTTTAGGCTCTTTTTTTTTCTAAAGAAATAGAACAATTAAGAGAAAATTATTAAAGTCACAAACTTATTTATTAAACTCTAAACTAGTAGAAAGTAAATTCTTCAGATACTCCATCGGTATATTGATATCATATCTATATCATATAGGATTGAACATAATTCTCTATGATACTCTGTCGATATATTAATACTCTATCCATTTCATATAATTTTGAGCTCTTTTTTTAATAAATAAAATAATTAAGAAAAACATATGAAAGTCACAAACTTATTTATTAAATTTTAAATTAGTAGAAAATATATTAGTTGTGATACTCTTTCCATATATTGATATCACATCAGTATCATATAGGACTGAGTTAATCCTCTGTAGTATCTTGTCATGTATTGATACCCTATTGATATATTATATAAATTGAGTGTTGACATCAACACATGAATCTTAAAAGTAAGAAGGTACGTGAATATAAATAGTTTATTTTAGAAAAACATAAATTTAGTTTTTCCTTCTTTTATGAGGTGTGAGCTCTAATTATTAATTAATGTGTCTTTTCAAATCCCTCCCTACATGGACTTTTTAGTTTAAACTATTCTTCATTTGAAGATGATTGAAAAAAGAAATAAAATGTAAAAAATATAATTAAATTATTTTTTTAGTATATACTTAAATTATTGAGATAGTGAATTTCATACAAAAAATATCATTTATTAATTTAAAAATATGCTTTCATAATATGTGTGATAAATTCTCTTTTATTTTAAAAAAAAATCTTATCACATGACATTCTATGTAAATAAAATATTTCACTTTGACAAATTAAATAAATTATAATATTAATTAAAAATTAAAATATTACTATCTCAAAAATAAATTATTTTTTTAAAAAAATAGAATATTTTTCACACTCAACTCTATCATCTCCCCCCTCCCCCCTCCCCTCAAACCAACAATGCCCCTCCTTTTTTTAAAAAAAAAAAAAATCTTTTATAAAATTCAAACTTCACCGTCTCCTCCACTCTTTTCTAAAAAAATTTGATATTATTTTTATTTCTTATAAAAATAAAATTCTACCTAACCCAATTTACTCCTCCGCTCTTAATTTATTTTATTTTTTTTCATATTTTCTCATTTATGTAAATATGTACATATATTATTAGAAAAAAACATTAATTGCTATTGAACATAATAAAAATTTTAATTTTAATTTTAAAAAAAAAAAGTGCTGCAGCAAATAAAAATTTGGGTATCGTGGGGTGAGGTGGAGTTGGAGCTACGGTAAGAGGAAGTGGTGGAGTAATGTAAGAAAAATATCTTTTTTTTTTAATTTTTTTGTAATAACACATTTTAAAATATAACTTTAATTAATACTAATAACCTATTTAAGATCTGTTTGAAAAGTCACCTAATAATTGAAATTGATGTAATTACTAGGTTAGTAATTATCAATCTAGTATTTACACAATCAATAATTACTTAGACCTGCTCTTTTGTCACAATGAAATTACAAGTGTATTGTTTAGTTGCACAAGTGTAATTACAAGGTTATATTAAAATTTAAAAACAAAAATTAATTATCTAAAATTAAAAATTTATATTTAGAAAAATAAGAATATTTATAAATAATATTAAATTAAGTATTTAAGATATATATTGTCTTTTGAAAATGCATTAATTATCAAATATATGTTCTTAAATAATATTACAAAAAAATATTCATGTATGCTTTTCAAATTGGTATATTTTAATTAAAATAATCAAAAAAACTAAAAGTACAAAATTTTGATGACCATCAAAAAAAAATGTATATTTGACAAATATATTAATATTATAAATGTTAGTAATTTAAAGCAAAGGAAAACATAACATTATAACATTATTCAACAACGAATTCTAGTTTAGTTTAAAAATTAGAATGCTAACAAAATTTTGCTAATGAAAAAATAAACTATAATAAATAAAAAGATAAATAATATAAAAAAATTGCATGAAATCACACGAAGAAGTAAAAGTTGAGAATGAGAAAAAAAACATAAATAATAAAAAATATTTTTAGAAAATATTAGAATAATAAAAATATGAATATTAAAATAATATAAATAAAAAAATATAATAAAAATAAAATAGAAGGAAGAAAAGAATTTCAAATAGTTTCATATAATTATATGGTGTAATTACACTAATTCCTTATCCTCTCTTAGATATTGAAGTGTAATTACACTCCTTCAATTACACTTAGGGTCTGTTTGAAAAGTCACCTGGTAATTAGAATTGGAGTAATTACTTGATTAGTAATTAAACACCCTGTAATTACACTCTCTGAAAATTACACTGACCTGTTTGTTTGTCAGAGTGTAATTACAAGCGTGATGTTTGATTGCACGAGTGTAATTACAAAGTTTTATTAAAATTTTAAAAATAAAAGTTAATTATTTAAAATTAAAAATTTATATTAGACAAATAAGTATTTATAAATAATATCAAATTATATATTTAAGATATATATTGTCTTTTTAAAAATACATTAATTAGCAAATATATATTCTTAACTAATATTATAAAAAAATTATATTTTAATTAAATTAATCATAAGAACTAAAAATATAAGTATTTTTGCGAACATCATAAAATGTGTATTTGACAAAAAGATTAAATATTATAAATATAATGTCATAGTAAAATTATTAAAATATTTGATTTAAAAAATAATCTACCTAATATAATTTTAAAAATGGCTTGTAATGTGAAATATCAAGTCAATACTACAAAAACAAATGAAACTAAAAAATATAACATAAGTTTTAAATTCAAAATAAAAAAACTAACATAATACTCTTATGCCAAATTTCAATATTACATACATAAATATCATTTAAAAGAAAAAATATGTATATTTATAACTTTATCCAACAATGAATTCAACTTTAGTTTAAAAATTAGAATGCTAATAAAATCATGCTAGTGAAAAATAAAATAAAACATAAAATAACAAAAAAGATAATGTGAAAAATTGTATGAAATCACATGAACAAAGATTGAGAATAAGAAAGAAATGAATAATAAATATTATAAAATAAAATATAATTTTAGAAAAAATTAGAACAATAAAAATAAAAAGAATTTAAAATAATAAAAATAAATAAACTAAAATAAAAATATAAAAATAAAAGAAAGAAATAAAAAAAATAATCAGCACGTAATTACACCATGTAATTACCTACTCACAGCCTCTCCCTGTGAATTGGAAAGTGTAACCACACTTAGTCAATTACACTCAATTACCTGCTGACCATGTAATTATCTGTCCAACCAAACAAGCCAGACAATGTAATTACACCCAGTTCCACTAGATCCAATTACCAGGGCGTCCTTCCAAACAGACTCTTAATTTCTATCTTGTCAAGTATTCCTTATGTTCACTTTTACTTGTCACTATTTCACCTTTCGAAGTCAACTTGACTAAACTTTAAACTAAATTGCACTAGCTAAATCTAATCTTTAAAATCTAAACTTTGAATAATTGAAAACTATATGAAAAATGCTAAGTTGCAATTTTTTTCGCATTAATATGATAGAAAAATACATCTTAAAATATTGCCCAAAGTTCATGTAGTTTAATCTTGATAAATGAAAACATGAACAGAGAGAGTAATTATTTGGCCTATCAAATGGGTCAAAGAGTGAAATTACACTCAATTACACTAAATCCCAATTACATGGTGGCTTTCCAAATAAGCTCTTAATTTTTGTCAAGGTGAACTATTTTACTCGTGGATTGTGATGTGTCAATTTTTTAAATAAAAAGAAAGAGTAATACACACATCATGATGAAAGTGTAATACAAGAAAAAAGGTGTTTTATCAAACTAATAAGTAAAAGTTCTCATACTAATAAGTAAAAATTTAAGTATGAAATTCACACTCTCAATAATTCAAGCACGAAACTAATAATAAAAAAAGACAATTCAAATGTATTTTTGATATTTATCTCTTGAAAAAATTCACGTACCAAAATCATAGGAAATTCTTTCAATTTTAGACCCCGTTGTTTGACAAAAAGTACGCACAGCGATGAAGCTACATTCATCCAAGAGTAGTCAGATGAACACCCTTGTCGAAAAACTTTTTCGAATATATAGATTAAATATAGATGTTTTGATATACATCATTTGTTAAACACCCTTAATACAAAAATCACTCATTTATGTTCTAAAAGTATGAACAATTTTGACGAAAATACTGGTTCTGCCATTAAGCACGCATGGAAGAAGCTTTGTTCAAGCGAGGAAAAAAGTGAAAACTAAGTATGCACAAGATTGGTAGTGCTAATTCTGCAGATAGCCATTTAATAAGCAAAAACTCATTTTTCTTTCTCCACACCAGCTTTCTTATCTCTATTTGTAGCTTTCTTACTTTATCCTTTTGTGTATTATGTGCTTTCTTTGTTCACTTTTAAAACTTTGCATGGTTATTAAGAATAATGATTAACTTGAGTATTTTATCACAATGGCCGTATTAATTGATGTGTAGTCTTAAAGAAAAATGATTTTCAGATAAGTAATCCAAGTTAAAGGTAGGTAAAACTTGAAAAGAAAAATCTCTTATATGCTAAAAGTAACAAATAAAAATATACATTTATTTCTAGTACAATGAACAAGTAAAAGTGAAAGGATGAAGTATGATGAAAGAATCTGGTTTCACATTTGTGGCCATCCAAATTCTCTGAACTGCTCCCAAGTTTTAATTTCTTCCATCACCACCTTTTTTTCTTTTTGATTTATTTTATAGACTGATCTAAGGTGTGGGTTTTACATGGTGAAGAAGATAGACCATGCAAGTACGAGCAAATTTTTACTTCATACCTTAGTACTTTGAGCACTCAGCAGGATAAAATGTTGCTCTTACCAGCATCTTGTGTACCTTTGAGATGTCGCAAATATGGATATATGTCATCGGCATGTGATCCATAATATCGCGAAAGTATTGCAGTAATTCTGCTTATGCTACCAGAAGCAGCAGAGTCACCCACCAGTATCTGAAGGGAGGCAAGCTTGATCAATTCGTTTCCAATGGCAATGTGGTTGGCATCATAGAGCTTTTCCAATATCTGATTACAACTCAATAAAACATCCATCAGATTTTTGTTTAAGATTTAAAGAAATGGAACTCTGGTAATAATGGTATTACTAAAAGGATTTTTCATTTCTGAAGTGCAAACTAAAGTCTACTGAGAATAAAACATACAATTATAATGTTCTCAGGCAATACAAATAAAAAGGCATTAAGCGGTATTTTAGAGCTACTCAAAATCTAGCCCAGTTTCTTATATTAGCTGTCACTCGACGGTCTTTTAACACTAGCATATGAAAGTACTCTTTCAATGGATATGATGGTGAATAATGTATCTTTTCCAAGATGGAAGCAATGTTCCTCCAGTACTTAATTAGAAATGAGATGATAATTACACTCAAGAACTAATAAATCTGCAGATGATGAGCATCAAAATATTTTTGCTCCATACTATTGAGTAGGCTAACCTGTATAGAAGCTTTACAATGATCAATTGCAGCTTGTAGTTCTCCTATCAAACAGAATGTCTGAGCAAGATTGTCCTCAATCTGAAAAAATATAAATGGAAGAGAAATATTAGTTCCTCCATAATCATCAGGCTATTCAATGAACATCTCAAGCAAACTTACTCTTGCTCATTAAAACAGAGGACAGAATAGAGCAGACCCTTGTATTTACCTCTGCAATCCTCTTGTTATAAGGATGGAATATTGTTCTGAGCAGATCCATACACCTCACAGCATCTAGAAGAATATTGGTTGGGACATCATTTGATATTATTGCATCTTGCAGTCTGTTTGGCAAGGACGGATCAGAGCTACTCAAAAACAAAAATAAAGGGCAAATATCACCAAAACAATTGTGATATGCAAGGGCACATCACTTTCAATGTTCTAACGTCCAGTGCCATCGACATGCCAACGAATTTGTCGAACTTGGAAGAGTGCTGTGTCAACCTTTAGAAACATCATCTACAAATAAACCTGTGCCCTATCCCAACAATTTCTTTAATGTGGCTTTTCTAATTTTAAGTACATTCTTTGAAGTTAGTGTGTCCGGCATGATAAATAAGAAGGTTTACTTTACCTCTTATGACAACTCTCAGCTTGACTGGTTGCAGCACAGGAAACTTCCGGATCTCTGTACGAATCACAAACTAGGCAATGTTGAGGTTCCAACTTATAATTAGATTCAAAAGCACGGCGAGCCACTTCACTAATATTAGCATCTTTGAGCTTATCAACCTTCAAAAAGAATGCTTAAGTTAGGCAAGTTAATAATGTAGTTCTTAGAAATGTACACACTAGTAATAAAAATAACAAACATTCATAAGTACACTAGACTTCACACACGATGAATTAGCATTCCTACTTATCAGGGGGTGGGTATGCATTCCCACACCAAGAGCTAAAGCATATTGTACAGTTAAGTCCATATGATATAATTGATCAGAAGAAAATAGGGATCTCAAATCTATGGTGGATGTGCTCTCCTGGACAAGTCTGGCTTGGTAACCGTTCATCACTCGTTAGTTAATTCTTATAGCAACACAATGCCTTCTCCAATTTTCTTAATTGACCTAAATTATAGTCCCCCCCCCCCCCC
>DF368721.1:0-12944 GCA_000787875.1 Solanum virginianum
GACACCCCGACGGGTGTCAGTCACGGCCCATAAACTGGGACGTGACAAAAGCTCTCAAGGACATTGTTAGCAAGGAAGTTGTACATTTATTTGCATTTTAATACTTTCAATACGGTCTTATAGTTGTGGTTGCCAATATAGTAAGCACGTGTCTACGAGGCTTGTTAACGTTTCTTATTTTTCTAAAGAATATGAATCTATTTGTGATTAAAGAAATATGATTTTTAAGGGAAAAGAAAAATAATGTGATATGTAGTGGTTTGTTTTAAAAAAACTACGGAGTTTAGGATTAGGATTAAAAGTGCACTATTTTAGTAAATAAAAAGGACTATTAGTGCTCCAGTGTAAAAAATATGTATTATTTTGAGTCTATAGTCAAAGATAGTGTATGATTTTGGGACTTTCTCCTGGGATAGTCGTACAACCTATTTTGATGACTCTTTTCCTGCAAGTAGACATTTAGTATGGATTCAAGAGAGAGTTGATCGCCCTTTTCCTTTGCAAGTTTAGGGCGATGCGTGACAACGCTCCCGCCTTCGTTGTGCATCACCAAACTAAAGGTGATGGGATTGGATATTGGTTAAGAGAAACACCTGAGCAACATTGATTAATCATGATATTTTAAATTGAGTCTATTTTACTGAGCATACTTTAAAAAGCATGATTTTACTTCAAAACTTGCATGTACTGAGCGGAGTATGAATTGTTAAGTCGAGATGAGTGAGTTGAGCTTTTGATTTGGTAATCTAATTAAAAAGCATGATTTTACTTCAAAACTTGCATGTACTGAGCGGAGTATGAATTGTTAAGTCGAGATGAGTGAGTTGAGCTTTACTTTCTTGAGCTATATTACATGTTAATATATTCCACATACTGACGTCTATTTGGGTATATATATTTTTATGATGCAGATACAAGTGATAGAGGACTTCAGCCCGCACATCGTTGAGGTCCAGATCAGTACACTTCTAGAGTTGGTGAGCCCTCCTTGCTTTCTGGAGGAGCTCTTTTATTTTATGAGTTAATTTATTATATTTTTGTTTCTTTGATTTGGGGTGTTCATGGCATGTCATGACACCATCTAGATTATTGAGTAAAGGCTTCATAGACTATGAGAAAGGAGTATTTAAGTACTGATGTATCTAAACCTATTTCATTTTTAAACTATGATACAATAGAGTTACATAGATATATCTATATCATATGTTCTATCCTTTCGTATGAGGTCTTTATATTCTGAGTTCTTTCTTCCACTGTTGAGTTGATGTGATGATGAAGTTTTATGGTTCTCTTGGAGAATTAGCAATGGTTCTTCAAGTACCGACCATACCAAGGGTACCCTCTCGAGGCGTGACATCCAATTCAATAAAGTCTATTTAAATGTGGAATCATAATAAGAATATAAGAATATGACATCGAAATCATTAACTTATAAATTGATTCCAAAATAGCTCAAAACTTCTATCTAAAAAAAGTAGGGGCAAAATTAAAAATTAATACATAATTACTTTCTCCAAAGAATTTGAAAATCAATGGTGAATACTAATTTTTGTAATGAGATGAAATTGGCCCATAATCATTAATTTACTCAAAATTCATGTTCTTGAAGGAAGCATAAAATTGAATTCAAAATCAAGAATTAAAAGTTGAAATCATGAAATAGTTAAATGAAAAATAAAAATTTTAAGTCAAAATCACTTTCTCAATAGATTTATCTTGAAAAATATCTTTGAAATTGCCACCCAAGAGTCCTCAAAGCTCAAAATTAAAAATGAAAAAGTAAACCTGATTTTAGAAAATTAAAGTCTGTCCAGATGACTTGTTCCCCATAATTTAAGTCATGGTCTCCACGAACACAGAGGTCATTGGGACTGACCCTCCGTGAATGCGGACCTTGTAATGACCCTGAAGGTTATTTTTGTTGGCTTCAAGAAAATTACCATTTTACCTCTCCCATTAGATGCTTTAAGTCCTATTTGATTGGTTGAGAAAGTTGGTTTTCAAAAATTTTGTGAAAAGTTGAGTTTTGCTAAGAAGTTGAGTTTTAAAGGGTTGAGGTGCTTAATATTGAATTTTGAAGTAATTTAGAGTTTTATGTCTCGGAATAAAATTCCATCAATTTTGTCAATCTAAAACGTAGAAATTGGTTTAGTAGAGTTATAGGAATAATATTTGAAGTTAATATGTGGATTTGTAGTACGAAGTTAAAAATTTTGTTGAAATTTGAAAAAAATTTGAATTCGGTCAATATTTTGAGTTCGACTGCTCAAATTAGATATCGGATTGTTCTATTGATTTTGGGAGGTGATTTTAGCTCTAAAATAAGCTTTGGTACAATTTTTTAGTGCTCCATTAGTGTTTGGTACTTTTGAGGCCTAATTTAGTTTAGTTGCAAGTAATTAGGGTCAAGGAGACCTCAGATTCAATTTTGATGATTCCATTGAGTCTGAAACTTTAAATTTAGTAGGGATGCATATCTGATTTGTGTTTACAGGGTTCAAAATAAATCTCGGTTGATTTTGTACTTTGAATGTGTTGAATCTGGTTTAGGTGCATTGTGTTGTAGTTGTCACTTTTGTGGATGCCTAATTGAAAAAGCGACCTCCTATGTAAC
Source organism: Solanum virginianum (assembly GCA_000787875.1). Lineage (NCBI taxonomy): Eukaryota > Viridiplantae > Streptophyta > Magnoliopsida > Solanales > Solanaceae > Solanum > Solanum virginianum. The sequence continues at coordinate 2,615 of DF368721.1, forward strand.
TAAGACCCATCATTAAGAGATGCCTAACATTTAGGCAGGGTTCCCTTAGGTGGACAAGGGTCGCGAAAGCGATGAGTTGCTTAAGTGACCCATTGTTCGCTTTACCGAAACCCAGCTATTTGGACGTGTACCACAAAACCAAGGTTGGTCACTTTTGTGACAGTTGAGGCTTGGATTTTGGGATTGTTCACAAAAAATAAACCTCATTTACCATTTTTGAACTTAGGGAGGTCATGAAAGCATTTTTTTGAAGTGATTTGTACGGGATTCCATTGGGTAAATTATTTTAAGCTAAAATCTTCATCACACATTGATTATTTTTGTAATACCCAAAGTACCCCTAACTCATCCCAAGCTACTTTGGCCAAGACTGAGTTGGACGATCTAAAGGGGTTTAAAACATCTTAAAAAATGGTTCGATGAAATTTTTTGCCAAAGGATTTCAAGTATAATTTTTCATAGCAAAATAGATTAACTAGAAGAGTACTTGACCAGTTTGCATTGCGGACTTGGTCAATCCTAGTTTAAAAATCACTATCAGAATTTTACGAGAAAAATTAAATTATGAGCGATCATGTCCACGTCATGAACTTGTTTCATGACATGCCAAATTTCTAGGCCGATCTCAATATTAATAAGGGGCATTGTAGTCTTCTCTCAATTTCTCCTATACCTATCCCACTTATCACACTTTGTTCACCATATTTATAATCAAGAGGCTATGTGACATTAAGAATTGTTTGACTTCTATTGCATTCTAAGTTCATGTGGTAAAGCATGGCTCTATGAAAGTTCCTACCTATCTCGTGCGATACACCTTTACAGATCATGCCTTCTAAGTAAATTTCCAAATAAAGGATTACTTCAGCTTCAACCACTGAAATGTCCCCACCAGAGATGCCTACTCAAATAGTAGGTAGAGGTCGAGGTTAGTCTGCTAGAAGTATCAAGGCTTCTTAGACGCCTAATATTCAGCCTAGTTCAGATACTTATTTTAGAGCAGCCATTACTATGCTCACTCAACTTGTGGCTGCCTAGATTAGTAAGAAGAGCTCATCGGCTCTTAGCTCTAGTTCTCATGAGCTGAATACTGTAGCATATCTTAGAGACTTCTTGAGGATGAACTCACCAATCTTAATTGGGTCAAAGGTTAAAAAGGACCTCAAAACTTCATAATGAGATATGGAAAGTCCTGAAAGCTATGCATGCAAATAAGATTGAGGGAGTTAAGCTGGATTTGTACCAATTAAAGAATGTGACAAATATCTAGTTCAATAGACAAAAAGAAGGTTGAGGTGAGGATGTTGAGCCTATGGTATGGGATAAATTAGCGAATGCTTTCCTTGATCACTTCTTTTCTAAGGAGTTTCAGGGAGAAAAGGTTGAGGAGTTTGTGAACTTGAAGCAATAGAGGATGACTGTAAAATAATATGGCATAAAGTTCATCCAACTACTCTAGAAATGATCCCATGTATGAGAGTTAGAATGAGGAAGTATGTCTTTGGCTTGAGAAAACATGCGATGAAGGAGTGTAAGGAATCAATACTGATTTTAGATATGGACATCTCCAAAGTCATGGTAGATGTACAATAGGTTGAGGAGTACAGGAGAAAAGATAGGAAGGAGCATATGATTAAGAAAGCCAGAATAGCAGGGCATGCACCTAGTAAGCATAAATGATAAAGAGATAGATCCTTCTTCCTAAAGAGATATTCCAGCTATGTACCATCCACAATGAGTGCATTAGAACTTAACCATAGGTATGATCAAAGATCACAAAAGCATTAGAAATTTTGAGCTTAAGGCTCTTAATCCCAAGAGAGTGTGGTTCAAGGTTAGAGGGAGAAGTCACCATGTGATAAATGTAGTAAGCTTCAATTGGGAAAGTGTCAAGAGAGAACCAACTGATGTTATAAGTATGGTTAGATTGGCCATGCGCAGAAGGAGTATCCAATATGGAGATAGAGTGAGGTAGAAAGCAAGGCATAATCTTCTTTGGCAGTACCACTAGCCTGAGCTACCTAGAGAGGTTTTACATTAGGTGCAGGTGGGAGCACTACCTGCTTATATGACATGGTTGGTTGCTAGGATCAAGATAAGTCACCAGATGACATTATTGATATGCTTCAATTTTCTCTCTTGATTGTTATGCTTTGCTTGATTTGGGTACCATAATATATTTTGTGACCCTTTATCTGGACAACATGTTTGAAATACTTCCTAAGCATCTGTTTAAACCCTTCAGTGTTTCTACTCTTGCTTGTGAGTCCATTCTAGCTGAGAGAATCTAGAAAGATTGCACTGTGTCCATCCATCATAGAGATACTTCAGTGGATCTAGTTGAGTTAAAGATGATTGATTTTGAAGTGACTCTTGGCATAGATTGGATTCACACCTGCTATACTTCTATCGATTATAGAACTTGAATTGTCAAGTTTTAGTTTTCAAATGAGCCTATCATAGACTAGAAGAGTAGTCTTGTAGTGGCAAAGGGTAAATTTATTTCCTATCTTAGGGACATAACGTTAATCTCTAAATGTCATATTTATCACATTATGCAATTTAAGGATGATGGTATGGAATCTCTATCTCTTGAGTTAGTCTCGATTGTCAATGAGTTTCTTGAAGTATTTCCTAATAATCTGCCCGAAGCCCCTTTATATAGGGAGATCAACTTTGAGATTGACATTTTTCTTAATACGCAACCCATCTCCATTCTATCCTATAAGATGGCCTCTGCTAAGCTTAAGGAACTAAAAGAATAGTTGAAGGATTTGTTAGATAATGGCTTCATAAGGCAGAGTGTCGCATTTTGGGGTGCTTCTATCCTAATCATGCGAAAGAAAAATGGATCTTAGAATGTGCATTAATTATCGATAGTTGAATAAGATCACTATAAAGAATAAATATCCTCTCTCTAGGATAGATGATCTGTTTGGCAGACTTTAGGGTGACACTTGTTTCTCAAAGATAAACCTTAAATCTAGCTACCATCAATTAAAGGTGAGGGAATGTGAAATTACAAAGATAGCATTTAGGTCTCGTTATGGTCATTTAAGTTCCTTGTTCTGTCCTTTCAATTGACTAATGGACCTATAACCTTTATGGATCTCATAAACTGGGTGTTTAAGTCATATCAAGATATGTTCATAATTGTGTTCATAACCAATATATTGGTCTACCCTTGAACTAAGGAAAAACATGCCAATAATTTTAGTATTATTCTCCAAACCCTTGAAGATAGGGAGTTGTATGTGAAATTCTTGAAGTGCGAATTCTAGCTAGCATTAATGGCCTTTCTCAACCATATTTTATCTGGATATTATATTCGGGTTCACCTTCTACAATAGGCCATAGGATTTTGTGATCTATCGTGATGCACCTAGAGTTGGACTGGCTATGTGTTGATGTGGAAAGGCAAGGTGATAACTTATGCTTCCCAACAACTTAAGATTTATGAGAGGAACTATCCCATCCATGACCTTCAGTTAGAAGTTGTGGTATTTTCTTTAAAGATTTTATACCATCATTTATATGGAGTGCATGTGGATATATTCACAAACTACAAGAGCTTGCAGTATGTATTCAACCAAAAGAAGGTTAACTTGAGGAAGAAAAGATGGCTTGAGCTACTCAAGGACTATGATACAAGCATTCTCTACCACTCAGGTAAAGCTAGTATTGTTGTTGATGCTTCTAGTAGGTAATCTATAAGGAGAATTGTTCATGTTAAGGAGGAAAGGAAGGATATGGCTAAGATGGTGCATAGACTCGCCCGATTAAGAGTTCAAATTGTTGATTACAAATGAAGGCAAAGTCATTTTCCAAATAGATCTATGTCATCCCTTGGATTGGAGGTGAAAGAGAAGTAGGACCAGGATCATGTTTTAGTCAAATTGAAGGAAGTTGTGCATAAATAAAAAGTGATTATTTTTGCGAAAGATGGAGATAAGATGTTAAGATACCAATACAGATTGTGTCTCCTCAATATTGGTAATCTTCAAAAATGGATTATTGCAAAAGCCCATAGCTTTGGGTATTTTATTCATCTAGGAACTACTAAGATGTATCATGACCTGAGGGAAGTGTACTGGGGAGTAGGATAAAAAGAGATATTACTGACTTCATCTCCGAGTGCCTGAATAATCAACAAGTTAAAGTTGAACACCAAAGACCATGTGGATTGACCTAGAACATAGAGATTCCAGAGTGGAATTGGAAGATTATCAACATGGATTTCATGAAAACATAATTCTATTTGGATAATCATGGACTGAATGACTAAATCAACCCATTTTTATTGACAAATATGACTAACACTATAAAAGATTACAATAGACTTTACATCAGAGAGATTCTTAGTTTGCATGGAGTTCCTTTGTCTACCATCTCAGATAGACGAACCCAATTTACTACTTAGTCTTGGAAGTTTTGCAAAAGGGACTAGGTTCAAAGGTGAATCTTAGTATTTCCTTCTACCCTTAGATAGATTGCCAGAAAGAGCACAAAATTTAGACTTTGGAGGACATGTTGAAGGCTTGTGTTATCAACTTTAAAGGAAATTGGGATGATCACCTACCTCTTATTGAGTTTTCATATTAATTACTTCTATTCAAATATTTAGATGGTTCTATATAAAGCTTTGTATAGGAAAATATATAGATCATCAATTGGATGGTTTGAGGTAGATGAAGTAGAATTGGTTAGACCAAACTTGGTGTATCAAGCTATAGAGAAATCAAAGCTTATTTGGGAAAGGTTGAAAACTGTACAAAGCCGACAAAATTCCTACATTGATGTGAGAAGGAGAGACTTAGAATTTGAGGTGAATGATTGGGTATACTTCAAGGTGTGACCCATGAAGGATGTTATGAGGTTTGGCAAGAAAGAAAAACTTAGTTCCAAATATGTTGGTCCCTACCAGATTATAAAGAAGGTTGGTAATATGGCCTATAAGTTGGAGTTGGCCTCGGAGTTAGCTACTATTCATCTGGTGTTTTACATATTGATACTTAAGAAGTGTTTGGGAGATCCTTACTTGGTAGTTCTCATTAAAAGTATTAGAGTTAATAATAGCTTGGTCTATGAAGAGATCCTACTCTAAATCCTTGATCATTAGGTTTGCATGTTGAGGAACAAAGTGATTGCTAAAGTCAAAGTTTTGTACAGGAACCAATTCATGGAGGAAGCCACATGGGAAGCTGAGGATGATATGGTCAAATACCAACATTTATTCATGCCAAATAATGATGATGTTGAAGATTATACTCTTTTTCTTAATCTGAGTTGATGTGTCCAGTCTTGTGTTTGAATAATTGATTGATTTAATATTTTAGTGTTTGAGAAATTAAGTCCTGAGTTCATTCGTGCCTTGGTCTATCCTCATTTCAATCATAATTTGATGACAAGTGGTCTCAAGGGGGAGATATTGTAATATCTAAAGTACCCCTAACAAGGACTCCCATAAAACTGTAGCATTCCAATTTACTTTGACCAAGACTAAGCTGAAATATCAAACGAAGTTTAAAAATATGTCAAAAATGGTTTAAGTGAAATTTTTGGCTAAGAGATTGAAAGATAATTTTTTTTTGTATCAAAATTACTTAACTAGAATAGTACGCAACCAGTCTATGTTGCTAACCTGGTCAATCCTAGCTAAAAAATTACCATCAAAATTTTATGAGAAAATTTAAATCGTGAGGGAGCATATGCGCATCGCAAACTTGTTTCATAATAGGCCAAATTTTTGGCTCGATCTCAATTTTGATGAGGGGCATTCTGGTTTTTTCATCTCTCCTATATTATCTCACATTATTTTGAGAACCAAACTATCCTCATATCAGTTTCAAAATGCATTATTTCTCTTATTCATACTTTTAGATGTTGAAAACTAGGGCTAAAGAGAAAGGAGAAAGCTAGAATTCAGAGAATCAAGCACAAATCTTCAACTTTTGAGGGTTAAATCTTCTTTCCATGTATGTAAAGTTAACTAAAATATGGATGGAGTTTAACTGAAAGCCCTATCCCTTCGTTTGACAGGATTGAGGTCAAGTTTGAGTCTGAGTTTTTCATGATTGATCTCTTGAGAATTTTTTTCTAAATTTTATTAAACTCTTACATATTGTTGTGTTAATTGATGTGTTTATGAGTCAAGTTCTTGGAGTAACTGCATTTGCCTTGTTTTATATGAACCCTAATTGAATGTTGCATATAACCTAATTGACTGAGCTTGAAAGTATGAATTGTGAATGTCTTTAATTGGAATGAGTTAAACGTAAATGTAGCCCTAGATATCATTGAAGGTCCTGCTTTTCACAAATTGAGCAAGATGCATTTTACGTACAAATAACATTTTTAAAATAGAGTTTTATTTTTAAAAATGTGAATGAACAAAAAGTATTATTGGTGGAAGGAGTTGATGGTGAGACGATGGTTGAATTGCTAAGATACCTAAGGAGACTAGTCGAATAGCTTGATTGAATTGGTTGATTTGAAGTTTATGAGCATATTAAGACTTAGAAGGAATATCGAGCACTAAATTGGGAGAGATTAAATAACAACTCTAACTTAATAAACTACATAGTCAATATAGTGAGGATTGAATCATAAAATCAAATGTTTCCTTGTTGTCCCAAAAGAGGAGGACTTTTATTGATTATGGATTCAATAAGGTTAAGCGTCTCTTACATTGGAAAATAATTGGATGGGTGTGACAAAGACATCGCTTAGTACATTACCGGCCCATACTTGATGATTTCGATTGGAGAAACTCTCAAATAAAACTAGATAGTACTCTAAATGATTTATCTGAGCCACTTATTGTTGAGCCTGTCTAAATCATGGTTTTAATTTAAAAATTTTGGTTATTCTTTAGTTGAGTTATCATTTATAAGTGAGCTATCTTGAAATGACCCCAAAACGTGCCTGCAATATGCCTTGGAAGTGGCCAAAATCGTAATTTCCATATATCTCAAAATTCATGCGTGATATCAAAAATTCAACTCATATTCCTGATCAAGAGGCAAATTTGAGTGAGAAATGGGTCTAACCTCAATTTTAGAGAAATCGTATCAAAATTTGAAAATACATAGTTGACGAATTCTAGTATTGGTCCGCGCCCCTTGCGCGACCCGGGTAAGTGCTGACTAGTGTTATTTTTGCCTAGTTTTTATTGTTCGGTCCAAGAATTTTGGATCTTGGGCCTAAGTCTTCCCATGCATGAAAATACCTATACTTAGCCATATTTCACCTTCATATCATGTAAGACATTCCCAAATACTCTCTCAAACACTTAGACAAATATTTTACTCAAAATCAAGGGTTCCAAACTCATTCCGGATCTTAAGGATTTCACTCAAGCTTCAAGTTTCCATTCCAGTCTTCATCAACAAATTCTTCAAAGCTAAGGTATGTGGTTTTCAACCATTGGGTCCCTTCACCCATGGAGCCCAAGCTTCCTTTTTGCATAAATCTCATGTTTCTAAGTTAATTTACTTGTGGGTCTTACTTAATATGAATTTAACTATGAACTATGTTAGGGTTTCATAGAAATGTGACTGTTTGAACAACTTTTAAGCTATGAATCTTGGATCTATCTTGAGATTTGATGAAGGGTTTTGAGGTATATTACATGATGGTATTACCTAGTATTGGTGAGCTTGTTTACTTCAAGTTTACCTACATGATTTCACTCTTGAATTGCATGGTAGAATAGTATATATGTGTTGATTTCATGAGAAGTATCTATTGTGTTGTGAGTTGACCATAGCCAATTGAGGGGTGATGCCTCAATCACCTCATATGGGGGTGGTAAGCCATCAAACAATTGGGGGGTTGGTACCTCAATCATTTCTAGTGGAGGTTGGTCATGTCTGTCAACAAATTAAGGGGTTGGTACCTCAATCATTCCCGGTTGAGAGTCGTCATGCTCATCATTCGATTGAGGGGTTGTTACCTCAATCGCCTCGAATGGGGATGGTAAGCCATCAACCAATTGAGGGGTTGGTACCTCAATCATTTTCTATGGAGGGTGGTCATTGTAACAGCCCACACATTACATGTATGAGTATTATACACCTCAAACATGATATGGAATTTCAAATTAATGCCAACTTTTAAAAGTGTTTGGATTCACGTTAAAGGGCCATATATGTATCTAATGCTTGAGAGGGTTGAGCGTAGACATGTTTTGTGTTAAATTGAGGAGATTACAACTTTAAATAAAGTGAAAGAATTGAGGTGCTTGTAGGACTTAGGAAGCTAGCAGGTGAGTCAGCTACTTCCTTAGCTTAAGCGTGCTAGTTAAACGGAGACTGGCAGGAGTTCAAAGAGGCATTTCTTGACCATTACTTGCCATTAGGGAACTGAGAGGCTCGTGCAGATTAGTTCTTGAACCTCCAGCAAGGGAATCGAGTTTGTCCAATTCCAATTATAAATAGAGTCCAAGTAAAGGGTGTATTTTTGGTCCATGTTTTAGTACTATAAGTGGGCCGTATTTACAGCCTAACATGAAGAATGAAAGAGGCCCAATTACATTCTCATTCACCTAACTAAATGGGCCAAACCTTAAGTGTAGAGTAAGTTGGAAATTGGCAGCCAAGGCATATCTATTTGGAGCCCAAAGGCCCAAGTGAAATGGGTTAAGTAGCTGCATCACCAGCTTAGTATGTAAGGCTAAGAAGGGCTTAGTAAGTCAGCCAAATTTCACATTAAAAAGGGACTAAAGCAGCTCCTACAAGTCATTCTAATTTGGACACAAGAAAAATCAGACTGCTCTCTACATTTTCTCTTAACGTTTTCTTGGTTTTCCAAGCAGCTTCAAGAGACCTTAAGGCTTGTTTGACAAGACTTACACGAAGGCGTGATAGAAGTGGTATCAGAGCAGGTCATCCTAGGGAGTCTACAAAGTTATGTCTATGTAGAATCTTGTTTATCGATGTGTTGTGCACCACATTTATAAGCAGGAGGCTACGTGGCATCTAGGAGTTGCTACTTTCTGTTCATTCTTTAGATCGTGCCATAGAGCCAATTATAAGTTTGTTTTCTTGCTATTAAAAGGATTTCTCTCTTCTTGGTTGGTTGTGTTATGAAGTAATACTTATTTCCTTAACAAAAGTTAGTTTGGTAGTTATGTAACAAGGCTGATTCACTGCTTGTCCAGTTTGCAAAGATGGAATTCCTTATAATACATCCAAAAAGCACATAGATACAGGTTGGTTCTCCCGGGCCTTATTGGCAATGGGTGCTAGTCCGCCTTAATGGGATTTAAGGCGTGATAGAAGTGGTATCAGAGCAGGTCATCCTAGGGAGTCTACAAAGTTATGTCTATGTAGAATCTTGTTTATCGATGTGTTGTGCACCACATTTATAAGCAGGAGGCTACGTGGCATCTAGGAGTTGCTACTTTCTGTTCATTCTTTAGATCGTGCCATAGAGCCAATTATAATAGGTGGATTATGTCTAACCCCTAACTTATTTTGTGCAGCAAGTATACCAGTAACCAGAAAGAACAAAGGTAAAGGAAAGGAAATAGAAGTGGTGGTTTGTTTAGTCAGTCAGGGGAGGCAATGAAATGAGGCACAAATGAGTCTCCATCACAGACATCTTCAACTCCTTCAGCTCCTGATGAACCTAATCTCCACTATGGCTGTCACTCCTACAGGATAGGGAGAATTTACGTATTACGAGAATGTCGTTGAAGTAGGATCGCTAGTGGGATAGTCCAATGGTACTCCTCTAGAACCCCCTATAGATTCTACAGTGCAGGATTTGAGAAATATAGTCCAATTATTGACACGTATAGTTGCTACCCAAATCATGGTACTCCTCTAGAACCACCTATAGATTCTACAGTGCAGGATTTGAGAAATATAGTCCAATTATTGACACGTATAGTTGCTACCCAAATCCAAAGGCAAGAAGGTCCAATTACAGGTGCATGTGGTGCTAACAGGGCAGCTGGCACGAGAATATATGACTTTCTTAATTTGGACCCTTCATCATTCACTGGGTTAGACCCTAATGATGATCCCCAAGACTTTATTGACCAGATTTAATGCACTTTAGATGTCATACATGTGCATGGTATAGAAGCTATCGAATTGGCGATGTATAGGCTGAAGGGTGTGGCCATATTGTGGTATGAAGCGTGGATGCAATCAAAGGGTATAGATACATCTCCAACTACTTGGCAGGAGTTCAAAGAGGCATTTCTTGACCATTACTTGCCATTAGGGAACTGAGAGGCTCGTGCAGATTAGTTCTTGAACCTCCAGCAAGGGAATATGAGTGTCAGGGAGTATAGTCTTCAATTTAATTCCTTGTCCAGGTG
>DF368720.1:2947-16385 GCA_000787875.1 Solanum virginianum
GGAAAGACTTGTGAATCTTGTGATCTTAAACTAAGACGACTTTTGAAGCTTAAACATATCATGTGGAAAGTCAAAACAGACTAAAAGGAAAGCAAGAAAAATAAATTAAAACAGAGGGGGGGAGGGGGGTTACTATTGAAAGTTGTATGCCTATCTTATTGTTTGCTTGATCTACTTTCTAACCTTTGCATGACCTCTCAGAGACTTAGGATAGTATGAGAAGAATGTATGATCAAGAAGTTCATTTCTTAGGTCCATCTTGCTATTATTCGGGAGTAGTTGTATTTCTTCAAAGTATTGCTTTGAAGTATAAAATATGAATAACTTTTAAAAGTAGAGATCCTACTTTATTGGATATTGGAACAAAACGAATCTAAATAGGAGAAATGCTTGTGATGATTCATATATAGTGGACTTTAACTAACTTTTGATGGAGTCTTATGAGTCAAACAAGTTAGTCAATTATGGAAACTGAAAAGACAGCTTTCTTGCACATAATAAAGCTCAACTGCTAAACAAAATACCAACTACTTAGCTGTTGAAATTTCCTTTTTAATATTTATTAGACATAATTATAAAACATAACACCAACTACTCTTCTCAACTGCAATTTTGATTTGGGGGTTTACATGGCTTTTTTTTTTGCGCAACTTTTGTCTTGCTTTATCTTTATTTTTTCAATCGTTATAATCTCTCTTTCAGAGTCCTTAGATTTGGAAATACGAGAATTATCGAAAACTCAACCAGAACAAAATTAACTTTCTTTTTTAATTGCTTAGCTAAGACTTTATTCAGACATATAATCATGAAAATCATTGGCCCACAAAAAAGCTTCATTCGAGCGACGAAAAATGATCGCTCTTCTTGAAACATTATGTATGTATCAAGCATACATTGTATACATACATATAGTGATATAATCTCTATGGAATTCTTTTGCATAATTTTTTATGCATACATTATATTATTATACACTTTATTTCCATAACAATCTCTTTTCAACCCATTATATACCTAGTATACGATGTATATTTATATATAATCTCTTCATAATCTATATATAGTTTGAGTATATACACAAGAAAAGAAAGAAAATAGAAAAAAATTAAACCAACGAACCAAAATGCATTTGAAAGCTCAAAATATTGAAACTCAAGGAAAATTGTTTCCAATAAACTTTCAACTCAAGGGAAAATATGCCCAAAAAGAAGTAATGAGAGTACAATAAACAAGAAGTGATAATAAAACTATAAAACAATAGGTAATCTATGTATAATGGATCAATAGATAGCAACATCAATTGAAGGATAAGTAAATACATGAGCAATACTACAATTCCTAATATGAATGGACAACAAGACAATGCAATGCTACATACTACTTTTCTATCTTAATCCATAACTTTGTCCCCTTCTATCTAAGGCTATGTTTCAAGTAAGCTGAAGTCGCACCATATCTCGTCTAATAAGTTCTCCCCAATACTTCTTTGATGCATATTTACCGATTCTCGTACACATTATACTAATCTCTTGCAATTCCTTACTGGAGTATATGCACATCTTGTCTTTATATGTCCAAATCATTACAATCTCACTTTTCTTATCTTGTTTGCAATGAAGACCACTCTTGACTTTGATGTCATTATTCCTAATACTTCTAGTTTATTCGTACATCCATCTCATCCTCTTTATATTTGCAACTTGAATTTTTTGAACATGTGAATACTTAATTAGGCATAAAAGAACCCTCACAAACTAGTGAAACCTTTTGAATTTTTTTTTTCATTGAAATAAAACCAAATAATGAACAATATGTTTGGATCACACAAAATCAAATCCTTGCAAATTTTAAAGGGAAAAGAACACTTGTACCCCAAAAAAAAAACTATTTCCACGTAGCCGTCTTTTGCTTTCATCCTTTTTAATTTTAACTATCACGCGTGCGTTTGACCCATTAGAGGATACATACATTATGATAGTATCAAGGAGGAAGACACAAACACTACTAACTGCTATCATCAAAGTATAAATGTACTTTGATGGTATATATGAGGAAAAAGAAATGATTAAGTGAAACACTACTTAGCATATATACTCTAATAGTATCACAGATGAAAAAGTAGTGATTTGGTGAAAACGCTAGTCATTTACTTTATGTGGTGCTTTAGTGAAAAGACTACTCAATTGTTGTTTGATAACATATAGTATAGAGATACCATTAGAATATATATATATATATATACATACACACACACTCCGATAGTATCAAGGATGATAGAAGCATTGGTTCGGCAATGGAACATATGGGTAAATAGTTTGGGTCATGGATCCAATCAGAATAAGTTTATTAGGCTAAGTCTAATTTGGATAAATACTTTCCCTAATGAGTACAATTTGAGTAGTTTCCCAATTCAAAATTGTGATTAAGATGTCAAGGATATCGAAATTTAAGTATTGATTTTTAAGTTAAAATAATGAAAATAAGCTAAAAGTAAAAAACTTTAACATACAATTATAAGCTATAAATTATAAATCTATCCAAATATACTCTTAAAAACTTACGTAGGTATTAATAATGTAGAAATTAATCATGAAAAAATTTATGTATTATTTTATACATATATTAGTTATGTCGGATTTTATTATTCATGTATTAGTTATTTTATTTTTATGTATTAGTTATTTCATCTTTTACCTTCATAAAATAATACACATATTAGTCATGTGATTTCTAAATTGCAAATCAAATACAATTAATGACTTCCTAACCAATTACCAAAACAATATATTATTTATATACTTACCCATATATGTTGTAACTAGGGGTGAACATGGTACGGTATGTTATGATATTTAAAAATTTGGTATGGTAATTTTGATTTTCGGTATCTAAAAATGTGATACCATTACCATACCAAATTAGCTCGGTATGGTTCAATATTTCTAATTTTGATTTTGGTATTTTATGGTATGATTATTTGGTAATCATAATTAATTTGACTTTGTATTAATATATTTATATATAAAGAAGTATAACTTGAATAATATTAAAAACGTCTCAAGCTAATCAATTAAGTGATCAAACACTATATGCATTTTCAAATTGTAGATAATGACTAATATAAAAACTAATCAATATTTTCAAATTTATTTTTCTCAAAATTTTCTTACGATATTCGGTATATACCATCATGGCCGCCCTTAGTTGTAACTCACTTCCAAACTGCCCACCTCAATATATTGCCTGTATGTCCAAAAATACCCATCCCCTTGGATGAGTCTAAGAAATCGGACGGTCGACATTCATTTAACCGTTCTTATCAACCCCATAAAAGCTCAAACCCTAAACCCAGCCTCCTCCTCTTTCCTCTCCTGCCTAACTGCCCTGGTTTTCAGCAGGAGAGCATTCCCCTCGCACCCCAAACTCACACAATCAAAGCCATCAAATTTATCATGCCTGCACTTGTTGTAACCGATGAAACAATGGCCTCCGAAGTATCCAAAGAACACAAAAAAAAAATGAAGAAAACACCCAAAACTCCCACCGAGACCCATGATCTTGAAACTTCAACTGATAAGAAAACCAAAGAAAAGAAGTCAAAAAAATCCAAGATTGATTCTGGGTCTGATTCAGAGGATGCTAAAAGGAGCAAGAAGAAAGATAAAAAGCGAAAAGCTGTCGACTTGGATGATGAGAAGAGTGATACGAGCTCTGAGATATGTGAGCCGGCAGACTTAAAGAAGAATAAAAAGGCTAAATTGGAGGAAGTGGTTTCTGAGAAGAAAGTGGAGGATCCTAATGCCTTGTCTAATTTTAGGATTTCAAAGCCTTTGAGAGAGGCTTTGAATTCTAAGGGAATAGAAGCACTTTTCCCTATTCAAGCTATGACTTTTGATGATATTCTTGATGGGTGTGATTTGGTTGGTCGAGCTCGTACTGGTCAGGTAATCAATTCAGCTCATGGTGCATATTTACGGTAGCAAGCTCTAGTTATGCTTACATTGGATGAGTTTAAATGGAGTAACCATCTTTTATAGAACTAACACTTTGTTTGGATGATTGTTACAAAATTTTTCATGTTATATAGTATTCTGTTGTATTCTAATGTATTGATGTATATATTTTTTGGATAGATTGTATGGACAAGGTTAATGGTAAAATATGATTTTTCTATAATAAGTAATGACAAAATGAGAAAAAAAGGTAACGGTGTGATTGTTACAATAAAATTTAAGTAACAATATGTTACAATTTGAATTTATAATGCAATACACTACAATAGGTAACAACCATCCAGACAAGATGTAAGGCATTGTTGTTGTTCTATGGTCTGTATACTTTCCTGTATTTATGCATAATGCATTTAGAGGATATTCAATGTTTATACTTTCATGAGAGAATGGGATCTTCATATCTATTTAGCTTTACAGCTTGGGAGTATCTGTTTCCTATTATTTTTATCCTATAACTACAAGAACTAGTAAATTTTTTTTGCTGAGCTTGGTTAATGACATATCACCATTACGTGCCATTGTTATAAGTTTTTGTTTCCCACATATATATCCAACCAATGGATACACATAGTTCTTACCATGATGTCCATTTGGAAGAGACCTAGAGTCCCCTATATTGCTTGTAAGGTTCTTTGGTCTACTTGCTGTTAGAGATGGACAGATTTTCTTTGATGAGAAGCTTACTTTTGGATTGTGATAAAGGTTCTTTGGTTTCTTTACTGTCATATATACAGATTACCCTTTTGAAGTGAAGTTTATGTATGAATAATGAGCTGCCTGTTTCCTATTATAATTTAGTCATATCAAGACTTTAAGCTTAACAGAAAGAGTGGAATATAGTCCTTGTGTTATGAATGTTAATGGTAAATTGACTTTCCTATTGCTTTTGCAGCTGCCAAAAATTTCATGATAACGTTTCTGACTATTTTATTTAAACTAGATTGTAAAGCGGATATGATTACTTCAACTTGTGCTTTCATATTTGCAGGGTAAAACGTTGGCTTTTGTTTTGCCCATATTGGAGTCCCTAACAAATGGTCCTACTAAAGCATTGCGAAAAACAGGATATGGGAGGGCTCCTAGTGTTCTGGTGCTTTTACCTACTAGGGAATTGGCACTTCAGGTATATATTATCAGCCTTCTCTAGGTGGTTGTTTCACTGACTGTAAACCAGTGGGTTGCATTTCTCCCAAGTAGCATCTGGTTAATTTGTTAATTTCAGGTGTTCGCTGACTTTGATGTGTATGGCCGGGCTGTTGGGCTCACTTCATGCTGTTTGTATGGAAATTCTCCCATGGGGGCACAACAGGTTCAACTAAAAAGAGGAGTTGATATTGTAGTGGGCACTCCTGGAAGAGTTAAGGTAGGGTTTGCTGACTTACAAGTTGACTTTCGTTCACTTTTATGGAGTGAAAATGACTGCTTCAAAATTCTGCTGCAGGACCACATTGAAAGGGGAAATATTGATTTCAGCTCTTTAAAGTTCCGTGTTCTTGATGAAGTGGATGAAATGTTAAAAATTGGTTTTGTAGATGATGTCGAATTTATTTTAGGTATGCTATGAGTTAAAAAGTCTCTTGCTACAGATTGTTCTGGTTTTACCCCTCCATATCTGTACTATGCTGTTACCAGATGTTAGGATGAAATTCTTTTGACAGCTGAAATTTGCCAGTGCATTACTGTCTGTTGAGGGATGTTCTATTTTGTGGTTATTGACAATGTTATACTTTTCTGTATGTTTTTTTTCTTTGTTTATTCAAAGGCAAGGTCGAAGATGCAAGCCTAGTTCAAACAGTTCTTTTCAGTGCCACTTTGCCAGACTGGGTGAAGCATGTATGTTAGTTATACCTTTTGTTTTGGAATTCATAATACAGTATCCTGTATCGGGAATATTTCATGCAATTTCTAGTTTAATATCAGTTCTATTGTTCTCTGCCTAAGGCTTGGTAAACAAGCCATGGGTGGGTGGGGATGTAGAACTGCTGTGCTCTGAGCTTGCACTTCCTTCTCTCTTACTGAAACACAATTTTGGTGCCAGATTGCTTCTAAGTTTCTGAAACCAGATAAGAAAACGGCTGATCTTGTTGGTAATGAGAAAATGAAGGCCAGTAAAAATGTGAGGCATATTATTATTCCATGCTCTAGCTCTGCAAGACCTCAGCTGATTCCTGATATCATTCGGTGCTACAGCAGGTTAGTTGCTTCTCATTTCTAGTGTCTTCCATTTAAAGTATGACAATGAACATCTGAAGTGATTATAAATCTTTTTGTTCCATGAAATATTAGTGGAGGGCGCACAATTATTTTTACTGAGACTAGGGCACTAGCTTCAGAGCTAGCTGGCTTATTGCCTGGAGCAAGTGCTTTGCATGGGGAGATACAGCAGAACCAGCGTGAGGTAGAATTTTTTTGAAATACATGCTTTATTGTATTATGCTCTCCTCATAATATGGTGTGAGGTTCGTCTCATAGTAACAAATGACAACCCTTTATATGATTTTCACATGTTCTCAGGCTACACTTAAAGGATTCAGATCAGGCAAATTCATGACATTAGTGGCCACAAATGTAGCAGCCCGTGGATTGGATATTGACGATGTTCAGTTAATAATCCAGGTTTTTTACTGCATTCATATTCCATGTTTGATTCTTGAACTTTATTGGTATTTGAGTGTTGATTGTGATGATATTTCTGTTTGTAAAGTGCGAAGCCACTAGTGATGTTGAAGCATACATTCATCGATCTGGAAGGACAGGACGGGCAGGTGAGTTGCTGATGTTGGAATTGCTTTCACTAGCTTACATAAATTAGGGAACATACCCTTTGGGGTGGCCCAGTGGGGTGGGTTTGGGACTTCCATGTTGGAGGTCTCAAGCTCGAAACCCCTTGCCAGCAAAAGCAAGGGGTTTGCCTTCTGGGTCAAGTTCGTTGCACTGAGCTTGCGTAATGCGGGTTACCTCTCTTGTGTGTTTTGCGTGCTATTGCATAGGAGTAGGGTTTTTACCCTGTGCGCACTAAGGGTAGTGACTGTAGGTTTCCCTCGTCATTAAAAAAAATAAAAATTAGGGAACATTCTTACTAACTTTATTTTTCTGTCACATTCCAGGAAAGACCGGTGTTGCTGTAATGCTGTATGATCCAAGGAAGTCCAACATTTCTAGAATTGAAAGAGAATCTGGTGTGAAGTTTGAGCATTTATCTGCTCCTCAGCCAGCTGATGTTGCTAAGGCGGCTGGGAAAGAAGCTGCTGATATAATTGCAGATATTTCTGATAGGTATGGTCTTTATTTATGCCTGGTCAATTTCAAATGTATCATTTCATTAATTTTCATTTCAACTCCCTGTAGTGTCATACCTGCATTTAAGGCTGCTGCGGAGGAGCTTCTGAATACCTCTGACCTATCACCAGCAGAGTTGCTTGCGAAAGCTCTGGCCAAGGCTGCTGTATGTTTCTGCTATCTTTATTCAGTCTCTGGGTGGCAAACCTGATCTTACTGTTGACTAACTTGTGTCTTGCTTTCCAGGGCTATTCTGAGATCAAGACTCGGTCACTTCTTACTTCTATGGAGAACTGTGTTACTCTGCTTCTTGAGTGTGGGAGACCCATCTTCTCACCTTCGTGAGTATTTAAAATTTGAAATATGTTGGTTCTCGACTTGCTACTAGTTTGCAAGCAGGAATTGTGCACTTCAATGCCTCAAATTGTGGGTGTTTGGTATTGAAGGAAAATGTTTTTCAGGAAAATAAGTGGGTGGTCTCATACTAATTTTCTTGTGTTCGCTAAGCAAAAAATATTATCCTAAAAAACTTTTGTATATAATCTAGAAAAATATTATGAGTGTAGGGATGCGGGGGGTGATGTGCATGGGTTATGAGGTGGGCTGAAGATGAGGTGTATTTGAAGATGGGGAGGAAACAGTCAATATGGAATATCACTTGTGGAAGTTTTTTTCCTTCTTCCACTACGGAAGTGATTTTCCTTAATTTTAATGGATTCCCAAAACTTTTGACCAACCAAACATGGAAAAATTGAAAAATATTTTCCTCCATGCCAAACTCATCTGTGATTGTTGCTGAGTGACCTTTTTTTAAATCATTTTAGTCTAAGCATATCCACAAGTAAATTCAAAACACATCTTTTTAACATGCAAGCAAGGATGTAGGCTGGACCGTGAGTGTTCATAGTTCCACATCACTGTTTCTACCCATTTATATAAAATTAACTACAAAATGAATTTGATAAAGGAATTTCACTAAATGGATTCATGAACAAGTAAGTTTCTCATAGTCTGCAATTGGTAGTAATGAATTATGTTCTCATAGTCTGCAATTGGTAGTGATGAATTATGTTTACTGGTTTACTGCGTCTTGTATCTGAGATTTGATTGTGCTAAGCAGTGCTCTTAATTTACGTCAAACTGACCTAAATTTGTTTCAAGACATGATGATGAAGCTGAATGCAATAGCAGAGCCTTACAATCTGTTGTCATGTTTAGTCCAATGATTCTGATCTTTTAAAAACTGTCATCATTTGCAGCTTTGTCTATAGTGTCCTGAGGAGGTTCCTGCCTGAGGAGAAGGTTGAATCAATCAATGGTCTTACTTTGACAGCCGATGGAAAGGGAGCAGTTTTTGATGTATCTGCTGAGCACTTGGATGAATTTCTTGCAGGTACATTTCTCCATTTTTCTGCAGTTGATTCAATGGACAGTCATTATATGATCTGTTCTTACGTTAATTTCATTCATTAGAGTTGTTCATTTTATATTCATCATCTTTTTTGTTCGTGTTTCTGTTTCCACAGTATTAGCTCTGCCTAGTTGCTATATTTGATTTCATAACTGTTGTAGCTTTTCTAATCTCTTCTTTCGTATCTGTCTTTTCTTTTCCGATGGGATTTTCAGGCCAAAAAACTGCACATGGGGTTAGATTAGAGGTAGTGGAAGCACTGCCTCCTTTGCAAGAAAGAGAGAAGCCAAGAGGTGGAAGATTTGGAAATGGTGGCCGTGGTGGCTTCAATAACAGAAGAGGTGGAGGTGGCTTTTCTGGAGGAAGAGGGGGAAGAGGTAATGGCAACTTTGGTCGAAGATGGTAAGGAATGGTGACACTATTTGTTTGACAGCTGACAATACAAGAGTTTGTCCATAGCTGCTTTCAAAATTTTGGTATAGCGAAGAAAATGTATCAGACTTCAGTAAGGTTTCTTCTGTATTAATTATTAATTTATATAGGTTTCTCCTCCCTTGTATCCTCCAGTCTGCTTTTTGCTTGTTGGCTCTCTTGTAGGGAAAAGAATTATAGTTTTCTGGGTTCTACGATATGTTTGGTCAGACACTTTTAAGTTATTATTTGTTCTTTATGATACTGTTACTGCAGAAATTGTAGTATTGTCACGCTTCGGGTGGATGGTAAGAAATTGGAATGTCTGATTTTCTTGCACTAGAGCCAAGTTAGCTCCTTTATTCTAATAACACCCTCCGCCCCCTCCGGGTACGGAAAAAAGAATCACAAAAGAAAAGAAGGGAGAAAACTGAGAATGAACGGGAATCAACTTGATCTATCTAATGATATTGAAAACATGTATGGTCGTCATATTTGATTGGCTATATGAACTCACTTTGTTGGTGACAATGCAATTTCCCACCTTGCTATTCCCTTCCCGTTTTCCCTTCTACCCCCAACATTTTTCTTCTTTCTAAAAGTTTTGTTTGTGAACAATTCCTATAGATTCTTTGGGCAATAATGGACTCATCTACTTTTGTAGAAATACTAAATTATAACTAAAGCAACCATTATGACCCATAAAAGACTTCTATATAAGACTTACCACACTTGCCACATGAGGGGTGACGAGAGGGATCTTGAGACAAGTACCCTGTGAGTAGGAACCTTGAGCGCTAAAATTTTATGACCTTTATTAATTCTTGATCCTTGGTGCAGGTGCAGGTGCACTAGTAGATGTCGATGCTAATCCAGATGACCTTGGCTGAAAAATGATCAGCTCTCACTCCCATCCCTCTTTTTGCTAGTCTAGTGACTAGATATCTTATCTCTCTTGTTTCAAAATTTTCTCTATCCTTCAAATTCTCTACCTCCACCTATTGTACATAAAGTCATCATTTTAGCTTTATCCATATCTCCAATATTGCGCTTCTTACTAGTCAATTGGGAGAGCCCAGACACAAGCAAACTCATCTTATTCTTCGTATCAGCTACCATGGTTGGGGCATAACAGGATAACTAAGTGAGCTTGAAGTTGCATTCCTGAACACCCACAGATTCTTGCTTCAAGTTCAGAAATTTCCTTACCTTAGCTTCCCTTAGCTTTCGCCAGAAGAAACGCCCTAAAAAAGGCTCCTCAAACACAACCTAAAACAAAAGTGATGCATCTTGTCTCTTAGCTTTTCTCCATTGGTCAAACCACAATCTTAACACACCCTTTAGTTGATTAATAGCTAACTCCACACACTCAGCATCAATAACATGCATAACATGAACACCTTTTGAAGGTCATCTACAAGACTGTCTAGATCCTCATCAAATATAGACCTTGTAGACTCTCGTGGATTCATCCTCAGGAACTCGCGAATCTTTGAAGTGTCTAGAGAGTCATGCCAACCTGCTCCATTTGAAATCCCTATGCTATCATTGCCTGGGCTAATATCTAGATGATTCGTCGGAGCTTCGCATTCAAAAATATCCTCCTGCAATGGTTGCTCAACAGGCATAGCTGAACCTTTTGGACCCTAGGGAACTCATGGCATAGGCTGGTTCACATTTTGTTTGGCGAAGCGTCCTCTACCCCTAGTTTGTACGAGACATTCGATGACTCTTATGGGAGGCATGATTTGAAAAACAATGCATAAATGCATGAGTTATAAGAAATTATACAGAGTTAAACTCTAAAGCAAGAAATAAAATATAAAAATAAGGTCATCACTTCCAAATATCATGTAGCCTCCATATTATGGATATGGTGCACTTCACACTAATAGTGAGGAATCCATCAAAGATGGCTTCATAGACACCCTAGGACACTTGAGCTCTGTACGCTGATACAAAATTTGTCTTGCCTCAAGTCTACACCATAGGTGTTGCCGGCACTCGAACCTATTTCTAACCCCAAGAAAATCACTTGGCATAGCTATATTACTTTGCGAAAGATTAAACAATATGAAATGGGTTAGAATTAGGTACAACATTTATAACACTGCTAAAGACTTAAATAAAAGAAAACCCTAGATGTGTGAAGACAATTTGAAAAAGGTGAATTGTGATGCTATTTAACTAGTCCATGAAGCTTCTAGGGACCAACTCTGAAACAAATACCATAATAGGCCCATGACAACCTCAATCGAAATGAATGATAACTAGAGAAGTAAAGACATAAAGCATCTCGAACTACGAAGTGGCCTTACCAATATTTAAGTAGAAAAATTAGATCTTCAACGCTTCACCTATTGAGGATCTCTATTATGTGTGTCTGCGTCATAAAAGGATGCAAATTGAATGAAATCAGTACGTGAAATATATGAGTAAGTAAAATAGTTAAAAAGGAACTCATGATAAGATGCTCAACTCAAAGACTTAACTAAAAAATAACTCAATAACAAAAGTAATGCAATGTAAATGAAATATCAGGTTTAATGCATAATTAAATGTAACTCAATAAATGAAAATAACATACTTAACTTAAGGAGCTTCTCTAGTCGACAACCATCACTATGAGCTTCGTGATGATATAACGTCTTGTCTACATTGCTAAAATCATCCAATATCTTTACTAGGGTAAGGGATGAACTTAACTCATAGGTCCATCTCATAGGTCTTCTCAGAGGCAATTGAGGAGCCAAATATGCTTGGTACGGTCTGATCCTATGCTGAATATGTAATTTATGAGGATAGAGTTGTTATTACTCTTACATCAGTGATCAATACTACTTCAAAAATATCATTTATATGCTCATAACTTTAAGAATATAATTACTCAATTAGCTCACATTAATACTTTGAAACTCAATAGTCAATTCAATTTTAACATTCTCAAACTTTTCATGTCTTTTTAAAACTACAATCTCATTCAGTGAAAGTGGATGAAATATCTTTGTACTTCTCCACTCAATTTTCAAGATAGTAATTTAAGGTATACAATATATGTTGCAAATCATGGTGTACTGTATTCTTAGTCAACTCAAACTTCAACTTGGAAATCTTCATGGATCATTTATTGTTGTAGTTGAACTTAAAAGTTTTTTAGTTTTATAACTCAATCAACTAACTCGGATATCACAATTTACTTTAAAAGAAAATAACTTATGCATGAAATTCTTGAAAATTTATTCAAGACAAAGAAAGAAACTTTAATCTCATATCATGCTTTAACGTGGTGAATTATAGAAATTAAGAATTTTTAGAATGAGATTAATTCATCTTTTTGGGAGACTTACATACCTGTAGTATGAAAATTCGTGAAAAATTTGAAAAAATGAAATTCAACACTAGCCTTCTCCTTAATCTCCATTCTTACAATAAATTACATGTTTCTGAGAAGGATCGTACTTAGAGTACTGATATTGGGGCGAAAATAGCCTCACAATAATGGAGTTTTTGACTCGGAAGGATGAAAAAAAGACGAGAATGCCCTTACTTAAAATTGAAAATCAGGTACTGTGATGGAGCAAATCCATGATGCGAACTTGTTCTATGAATTCTTGCGTCATGCAAGAGAGTTGGTATCTACTCATAAGGTTGATATGTTGATAATTGTTGAACCACGTATAAGTGGTAACAATGCAGTGCAAATAAGGTGATAAGAAAACTACTGAGTCGCTGCCTAATTCAAATTGAAATGTACAATGATCCGGGAAATAAGTATGGTAGAGTATGGTAGACTTATAACCAATCCAATCGGAAACCTTAATTCGAGAGATCAAACTAGCAAGGATAATATCGTAAAGTCGGAGAGGAAGAAGAATGCCATCATAGAGGGATCAGCGTGTAAACTTGAAGGGCTAGGGAACTCCTTTAGCTCAATAATGAAGCAAGCGATGGAGAAACTCACACTGCCATCGGAGTTGCAATCGATGTTCCAGCCAGGCGCAGAGGTAAGAAAAACTCCCTTACGGAAGCTCTTTCTTACCAGTCAATCAAGTAGTACAAGAACTCTATCTTATCTTATAGCCCGGCGCGGCGGGTCACCTTTTAAATTGGCCAGTTTGGAAACCAAGCGAAAAAAAAGAAGAACTCACATCCACATTTTCAACAGATTTCAAAATTACATAGGTGAATGTAGAGATCACCGGTGTCCTACTCGACACAGAAGGTTTTTGCTCTCGTATTGCGGGTTTTCCACTTCGTTCAGTTACATTAGGGCGTAGTGGGTGAGTAGAGTCTGTGCTTTGGTGGGCACCGGGCATCCAGTAAG
>DF368716.1:1171-16393 GCA_000787875.1 Solanum virginianum
GATGGTTTTGACACGGGGATACCACCAGAAGAAGATGACCTGGTAATACTTTACATCCTCACTCGAATTGTTTACCACTTGAATCGTAACAAGATTTAACTCTACGTTACTATATAAACTGACGGTATCAAATGGTAGATAACATATAGTGATACTACTTGTACTGTGACACTCAAATTGTTTACTACTCGAACCATGAAACTAAAATCGTTTACTGTTTTGTTTGTAAATTTGCTTAGGTGAGGCTCCAGATGGAGGCACTTCTAGCTGAAAAATCCAGGCTTGCAAATGAAAATGCTAACTTGAATAGGGAGAACCAGTGCTTGAGACAACTTGTTGAGTACCACCAGTTGGCCTCAGAAGATCTCTCCGCGTCCTATGAAGGCTTACTAAGAGGAATGGGGCTGGAAATTTCATGTTCACCTGAGGAACATCCTGAGGCAGATGGTGGATCCGGAGCACGTAACAAAGATATATACGGAATTTCCAAATCCCTTGATGAGATCTATGATGAAGAATGAAGAAATAGTGATTTGAGTAGAACTATTTTTCGGTCCATGTTGTTTTCTACAAACAGCATAATCTCACAAGTCGGGTCTGGGCCATGTTGTAATCTACTATTATCAAATAATATAAATTTTTGTTGTACCTTATATATGTTGCAAGGTGTTTTCTCTTTAATAAAAGACAACAATTATGTTGTTCCTCCTACCATGCTTCTTCCTTTTCTGTTTATTTTCCCTTAGAATATTTGATTACTAGATTGGTGGAGTATTTGTAATAGTTTGAAGATGAAAGTCCACTCGGTGCTAAGTGTGACTCTCATTAGAATGACCATAGACATGAATCATAGAATCACTGAGTATGGATATTCTACTAATCCATCCCATAAGCATTTTGAAACAACGGAGAGGTATTCACCCATCGTATAAGCCTTTTGAACATTGATCATCATCCTCCGTATTTATACAATTTTCCTACTTTAGATGATGGTGATGATATTTCAGTCTTTGTTTCTTGAAAGTTGCCTTAACTTTTGATTGGATGCACATCTAGGCACTTCCACTCATATCCACTCTCCAGTCTCTTTGTCCCATAAAGGATAGGAATAATGTTTGCGTACATCTTGAGGGAGATAGTTAAGTAATTAATTGTAGTTTATTATTCAACACAAATGTATGGCTCTTACTCATTTCTTTATACCATGACCCCCACCCCAACCAAACCAAACCCTACTCCTTCATGCCTCTTGATAAGTGGCAAATTATATATGTATACAGAGAGATAAAAATATTGCCACTATAAGACATATAATTCCAAATAAAAGTCATAAATACTACTCCTAAGATTCTAAGAGAATAAATTGCATAAATAACATAAAAATATTTTAATTATATATAACAACATATTCAGCATAATCTTATTGTAAAGTTTGAAGAAAATAAAATATATCTAGATTTTATCCTTGTTTGTAACTTGTTTGTACAAGATAATTTTCATAAACTCTCGACTCAACAGAATAGTTTTGGAGCAGGATTGCAAGAACAAAAAGAAATAAAATAAAATAATAATGCAAATATAGTAATAGAAAGTAATAAATAATGAAGAATAAGAAATTACGTGATTACTGAATAATTACTAACTCTGGTCCCCTTCCTCCCCAACATGACAGGTGACACTACTCAACTACTGATTGACATTTATAATTTTCGATCTCAAATTAGATCTATATAGATCGTGCTCTCATGAGATCAGACTTGCGCTTTATGCAAGAACGTTCTGCTCTTTTGGAAGAGGAGAATAGAAGGCTTCGTAATGGTTTTGACACGGGGATACCACCAGAAGAAGATGACCTGGTAATACTTTACATACATTGATGGTGTTGAATTTGTTAGGCATAATCACATAAACAAATACTCAACTTTTGCCTTAATCCACAAATAAGCGCTCTAATTTTGAAAGTGTACAGCTAGGCACCTCAACTTGATCTCAACTGACAACTAAAAACTTCAACTAGTCCTCATTATATTCAATAGACACCCGATGCTCTAGATGTGCTTATCTAAAATTGAAATATCTAATTGTCAATCAAAATCAAGTTAAAAAATTTATTTATGTAATACGCCCTAAAATGTAATAAATACTTTTAAAAGTGTAAAACTTTTATAGCAGAAATTGATAATATCACATTATTTATACTCATAAAATGCATGCTTGAATTGATTTAGCCCAAAGAGTATGTAATGCCTTATCCATTTTGGGACAATGACACAAACCTTTACAATTTGACTAGATATAGGGACAAGAAGAGAATATTAAAATTAAAGATTCAATTCAACTTCTGAGAACATTAAATCTATGACACTAATGAAGAACCAATCAAATATTAAAACCAAAGATTCAATTCAACTTTTGAGAACATTAAATCTGTGACACTAATGAGGAACCAATCAAACTTATTCTTATGGTTTCTTTTCTTTCAAGCTTTTAATTTCTTCCTTTTTTTTCTTTCAACAACCATTCTAGCCATGGAAAATATTAATTTAATTTTTGTACTTCTTTGTAATTTTCTTGTCCTAGCATGATATAATAACTTGAATAAAATTTAGTCATCTATAGAACTTATCCACATATATATAGTTTCCTATGTATGTATTTTGTCAATGGACACCTTGTAAAGTTGATGTGATTGGGACCACACAAACCCAAACAATAATAAGGTACCTTTTTGTATCCTCTCTTGTAATTCGCATCTTCGCAAATATGTTTATCTTATCGAATTATTTTTCTAAATAATTTTTAGATCGTTACATTTTTTGTGTAGATCGACAAGTGTTCATTTATTACTTTAATCCTACTGTGTCTAAAATACACAAATTTGATATGAACCATTAATAATAAGGGTATTGATGAGTCAAAAACTTAGCGTCGAATCCATTTCTGGCGTGATAAGTGAATGAAGGACAATTTTGTACAAACTTAATAAAAATATATAAAAAATTTAAAAGACAGATAATACGAAGGACAAGATTGTATTAAATTTTTACTAGGAAGTGATGCCACTTGTTGTGGCAAGAACTTTATCTCTTCCCCATGATTAACACATGCAACAACTAATGGATGAATGCAACCCTTTGAAATTGATGAGACATTGTTACAATAACATTACTTTCGAAATTTGTTTGGAGCGTCGCTTTCAGAAATAAATTTTATAATATGAGAGTTTGAATTAATCGTATTTCAATTTAAAAAAATTTAATCAGAACTTCTTATACACATTTAAATTCTAAATTTTCCGCTATGAGCATTAAGCGCCCTTGGCTACATTAATAGATCAAGTTTTACCAATAATTGTAATTCATTATATCAACGATTTAACGAATATAATCCCTTTATAGTGTAAAGTGCAAATTCAGATTACTCGAAATTTCAAAAAATGAATATCAAATTAAAAATTAAATAAATTTTAATTTATCAAGATACATTCCCTTGGAGAATAAGGAATACTAAGCAACTAAAAAAGATATATGAAAAGATATATAATAGCATCACACAAGATGGTTTGTACATCACCATTATAATATATGATATCCCCTTTGTTTCAATTTATATGAAACCTTTCGTTTTTCAAGATTCAAACAAGGTATTTTAAATTATCAGTTCTTGTAATTTATAATACATAGTTTACAAATTTCATTTTTAAAAAACTTGAAGCTTCCAAGCATAAATTCATGATCAAGCTTACATTATTTGACTCTCAAAACATGAAAAATATGGTATAAATTAGGACGGAAGAAATAGTATTTTTGGAAATGGCCACCCAATTTGAAATCCCTTCAACTCTTTGCACCTTCTTGGTATCCCAATTTGACTTGATTTTTTGCAACTATTTGTCTCTTCACCATTTCCAACTTTATTACTAGTATCGTCATTTCGCAATGAAAGCATGAGCGTGCCATTGGCACGCTCTGCTTTGAAGTAAGAGTTGCAAGCACGTGTGCTTACAGCTCTTAACACTAAACGACCACCTTCACGATGAGATCTTAGTCGAACCTTCTCATTTCCGCTGATTGAAGTCAGGGGAGGGGGGAAATTCAATGTCCTTTTGATTCTTTTCGTGAATGCTCGACACATTGATCGTTGAACACCACAAGAAATGTCCCTTTCATCCATGTTTTCGTTGAAATAACAACCCGTCTCGTTTCCTAAGCTCTCCGTGCACATCTCCAAGCTACTTGTGCTCATGATGAGAGAAGATGCCTTCGTCGAGGGAGGAATGTAGACGTCGTGGTAGGTAGAAGGGTTGTTGAGGATTTGTATGAAGCTCCAGCTATTCACATCTTCAAGAATTTGAGACATGGTCGATGTTTTGTTGTACTTCAAAGAACAGAGTAAAACCAGGGGAAAACAGAGGATTTTTTTTCTATATTTTTACTTGAACTTGTGTAATTTATGGGTGTCGAGAAAATAGAGTTTCTATCCAAATCTCTACTTCAGAATAGTATGTTGAGGGAGGAAGCGTGAAATAGGGTTTATGTTCAAATCTCTACTTCAAAGAGTGGTAATGAGGGGAGAATTTTTTCTAAGTTTATGCTAGTAAAAATAGCGCACGTGAAATAGAGTTTCTGTTCAAATCTCTACTTCAAAGAGTGTGTAATGAGGGGAGAATTTTTTCTAAGTTTATGCCAGTAAAAATAGCGCGACAAAGAACATAGCAATTTTAGATGGATAGAAAAGATACGATATGAAAGAGAAGTGGAGGGTGCAAGCTTGAATTTATAGGAATGAGAAGCTACCACTTGGGGAAAGGGGTTCGGGTAGGGGTTGGGGAAAGGGGTTCTATCGCAGATTCAGAATTAAAATTTTTTGAATTTGATGTTAAAATTTTATCATTGAGTATATCGTGTCTCTTTTAGAATTATGAGTTTATAATTCAATATTTTTTTAAAAAAATATTGAATTCAATTGAACTTGTCGCGTTTACAAGGTTTCTTTATTTGCAAAAGGAGGAGCAAAAAGTATTGATGCCACTAGAAATATTGAGCTTTTTGCTCTGCCACACATTTTATATTGAAAAAAGGAACTAAGGAAAAATTAAAAGAAAGTTTTTGAGCTAATGTTTATGCAAAAAATAGATTTAAATTATTTTTTTACGAATTTTATACATTAATTATTCATTGTTCTTTTTATTTACTTAAATTATCACTCTATTATATTAATACACATCTTGATGCTTAGTCATATATTTATTTCAATCGACCATGAGCATATGTAAGTCAATTGAGAATCAAGTGTGCTATAACACAAGGGAGTAATAGTTAAACTATGAAACTGATGAAAAGGTGATAATTCGATAGTTAAATAATGGATAATTGAAGTATAAAACTCGCAAAAAGATAATATAATTTAAATATGTATTTTACCATTAACTCTTACATTTTAAAATTGGAATTAAAACGTGTTGATTGGTTGATTTTCTTTTGTCCATACAAAAAAGCTCCAACAAAATATCACTCTTTTTGGAAAATGGCGGAATGATGTTTTTAATTCCTGAGTTATCGCGTTATTTCAATTTTGATCTCTATGATATTTGACTAAACACTTTTTACATTTAATTGCAATGCATGCTATTTTTGATCGAATGACTAAACAAATAAAAACTATCAGTAAGGGCACTTTGGATATTTAAGTCTTAAGATACGCCTTTTGCGATACACATTTTTTGATTGAAAAGTTATACTATTTAACTAGGTAAAAATTTTAAGTTTATGTATAGTATTGTAGGTTCACATACACTTAATGTATCTGTAGCCAATGTTTCTCCGCTCCTGTCAAATCCTCCTAAAATGTGCTACGTTTGAAGGATCTAAAGTGCACCCGGTTGTATTTTTGAAGAGACTGAGCAACATAATGCTTGAACTTAAATATAGTTGAATTTCACCAAATTAACGCCTCGAACTATGCCGCTCAAACTTTCGAGAAATGTTGTTGTTCACCATGTCAGATCTTCTTTTGGAGGATCCGACAAGCAATGGTCACAATTATGAAGAGTCCAAGCAACATAGGCGTTGATCATCATCACATTTACACATCAGATGATTCATATAGTCAACCCCAACACATGAAGGATTCGACATCACCTCGATCATTCAAACTCGCATAGATCAAAGAATATAAATCACACTGCAAGGATGAGCTACAAAGAGCCTGACCACAACAGTCTATTGTATGCAGCTTTACCTTACATTTCTGCCAGAGGCTGTTTCTAAGGCAGAAACGAGGAAATATTGACTACAAAGATTGCACCAATATGGTATATAACATTAAAACATGTAAAAGAAATTATGGGACCAACAACATCAGATGAACTATATGCCTGGATTCAACAAGGCATCTATTTTACAGATGACCAACAACTCTGTTTGGCGCCAAGCATTTGGGACAACCACAACCTTTGAAATTCGAGATGATTAGTAGGTGGTAGAGCTCTCCTACTATCTTATTCTTTGATTTTATTGTTAAATGTTATTTCCTTTGCTTCAATTATCGTATTATTTGTTATTGCTACTGTTGTTTCCTCCATTATTTTCAACATGACTTTTTCACTATTGTATCTCCTTTTCATACTTGATTGTATATGCTTCACTTGAGCCGAGCGTCCACTGAAAACAACCTCTCTACCTTAACAAGGTAGAGGAAAGGTCTAGGTACACACTACTCACTACTCTCCCCGGATCCCACTTGTGAGTACACTGCGTATTTTGTTGTCGTAATAAATGAGCAGTCTTGAGGTACGTGACCCTGTGATCATGGAAAATTACTTAAAACTTATGGATAGACCTCAAGATAACCAAATATGCATATCTATAAGAGGCTAAATGATCCACAATTATTCTTTTTGGATTGATAAGAATGATACACATTAAGCTAAAGAAACAACAAAACTGAATTCTCAAAAAGAAAGGCCGCGGTCTAGCAAAGACACAACACATAAGTAGATCTCTTATCATCGACCTAAGTCTTAGTGATAGCCACGAGGGATCAAAAAGCACCAAATTTGATGACTTATTAACAGAAAGACGAAGTAAGAACATGCTATTGTAGACGTTGCAACATGTACAAGTGGAAGAATCAGAAGTACAGTCATGTGCAAACTGATAAGATATCATCATTATTGAAAGGAGATTTAGCTTCTATACACCGCAAATGTAGGAGAATTCTTACCCTATCAAGTCTCATAAAAGATACTAACAAGTAATTATCCATAATAGGATTGGAAATATGAAGCATTGAAGTAGTTTACCTACTAACACATGTTGAAATATATTGAGAAAGCGTAAAATTTCTTTATATTGTCAGTACATATGAGTTAAATTCTATCAAGAAAAGGATTATTGTATAAGAACTAAGGTAACAAACTCCATTAACACCACATCCTCCTAGTCTTCTTTACTATAACAAGCACTAACCAACTTCGACAGAGTACGTACCAGAAGCTGGCGTGCAACAACACAATCATACACGAACCCCCAAACGTTATCATAGAGGAGAGGACATAGGACAGTTTCTTTAAATCGACTACCATCCAACACGATGAATCTCAAATATGAAGTGCTCCAAGTATATAACAGCGAAAGAGACTCCCATCAAAATTATTACTTCTCAAATCCAGCACCAGCTTAGTCATGTCACCAAGTCATTGTTGTGTGATAATTCCAGGAATTGAAGATGCCATTGCAAAATGGGATCTGCCTAAACCTTGAAACAAGGTTGTGGGAGTGATCTAGTATTAAATTTCGGGAATTATCACACGACGACTATAGTGACTCAGTTCCACATTGCTTAGCTATAGTGCTAGATTCGAGAAGCAATAAGTTCAGTGGGAATTCTCCACAGTTAAGTACTCTGAACACTTGATACAAAAGACCATTTTTCTTTAACGGTAATCAATTTGAAGATACTATCCCTACGTCTACGTCATTGCTGAATCAGAGCTTCTTCTACCTGCAAGAGCTTCTTCTACCTGCAAAACAACGTGGTTTTCGGACAAAGACAGTATCAAATCTTAACAGGATGTTATTTACTATACACAGATTCACATTCATTAGTTAAGCTTAGAAATCCAAGAAAGAGACAACCTTTATAGCAATTTGAATAAAAAAGATACATTTTTTATTAAGCAGAACTAGTAACTGTATTTCAATTGCATCCCAGATCAAGAACCCTTTATAGCAATTTGAATAAAAAGATATCATTTTGATTAAACAGAACTAGTCCACAAACAACAACAACATACCTAATCGAATCCCACAAGTGGGGTCTGTGGAGCGTAAACGCAGACCTTACCACTGCCTCAAAGAGATAGGTTGTTTCCGGAAACCCTTATCTAAAGAATCAAGCCTCATAAGCAAAATATACTAT
Organism: Solanum virginianum; assembly: GCA_000787875.1. NCBI lineage: Eukaryota > Viridiplantae > Streptophyta > Magnoliopsida > Solanales > Solanaceae > Solanum > Solanum virginianum. The sequence goes on from DF368716.1 coordinate 9,593, forward strand.
CTGAAAAAAGGGGAAAGAACAGAAATAAAGGAAGAACCACTTATAATAGTATACAAATACGAAAAAGTAAGACGGATAAAAATTACAGAGAAATATACTGTTTAAGCTAAGATATCCCAGATCAAGAACCCTTAACAGCAATTTGAATAAAAAGATACAATTTTGACTAAACATAACTAGTTATATTCAAGATCTGGAAAACAAAGTATACAATCTAAACTAGTCCCAGAAAAAGAAACTCTTTTTAGCAAAGTTCAAGAAAAAATACAATGTGGCAAGGAAAAAAAATCTTACCAAAGAGAAGATGAACCTTTAACAGCAAAAAGATACAATGTTTATACCAAAAATACTCAGAATTATACTGTTTATAAGCTAAGGTATCAAAAAAGCAAGAATCCATATACAGCAATTTGACTAAAAAGATAGGATTTTGACTAATGAGATGTAGATTGAATGCACTCTTTGAGCTAACAAATGCCACAAAAAGACACCCTTTTTTGCAATTTCAAGAAAAAAGATTACATACTGAATTAATCAAAACTAGTAAAGCACTTACCAAAGAGAAAATTGCATAAATGTGGGGTGTAAAATGCATAGGAATTGATGGAGGCAAAGAGAAAGAGATGAGAAAGATAACAGTATGATGATTTTATAATTAATAGTTAATGCTAAGAAAAAATCTCAATTGATTAGCTACTCGAACTCTCATCTCACCTTGTTGATAAGAGTGAAAGTTCAATTTTTCACCTTATAATTCCTTTTCATTTCATCTTCTCCCATCTTTAGTTTTTTAAAAAAAAAAAAAGTTGATTAATTATTAAATTATCAAATTTTCAGTTCGATAATTGGTAAATCAAATTTCAATTAAATAATATTGTACTAGAGTTCTAGCTAATTGCATACAAAATTAACACTATTGCTTTTATTTATTTTATTTTTCTAAATAAAAATATGATATAACAGAAGATAAACACATTGAAAAAAATAAATTGACACAATTAAAAATAATTTATATCTATGACCAATTGATGGTTTGGTCCACCATATGACTAATTGCCTAAAATTCCAACAAAGTCATGTTAGATTTGATGGTTTGGTCCACCATATGACTAATTGCCAAAAATTGGAAAATAAACTTCATTCATGGATACATGCCAAAATTCTTTTTAAAAGTAACAAAAGGAAGATTAGCATGAAAAATTAAAATCACTATAGTCCTAAATTCATTAAATCATCATCCATTTCTTGATTCATGGCTTCAAAAGGCACCTCACAACCCTGCAAGAATAAGAATAAAATGAGTGAAAATTATATATAAAAAATTGAGTAATTTCTTTTCATTTGTCTAAACTTATAAAAAATACATATTATTTATATAATAACTATTTAATGAGGTAAAAATGAATGAACACTATAATGAAAATCAAAGTTCAAATCTTGTTATATGAGTTAGTGAAAGATGAGACGTGTGGTAAACTATAATTGAGGTACGAATAAACAATTCAAACGAAATAAAAAAATTTTTTTTACGTAAATTCTTTTCATTTAGGTATATCTTGATATAAATAGGATTACTTATGCAAAAATATACAAAGTCTTCTCCAAAATTTAAAGGTTTATTAATTGAGCATATAAATCTCGATATATATATTGATGAAAGCAATTATACGAATAATAATATTGTCACAATACATGCCAGCAAGATAAACACAATGAAAATTAAATTCAAATACTATGCAAACAAAAAATTCTATCAATACCACTAAACTCCGAGCCTTGTTTCACATGTGGAAGCTACAAAAACAATTAGAACATCAATATATCAAGTGTGGTCTAAAAATGGCATCTAAAAAGGATATGTTATTAAAAATTACTTAATTTTTTAGCTGAAAAATGTTGAGTGATTTTTCCTCTAAATATTTTGATTGAATTAGTGAAAAAATAATATTTTCATACGAAAAAATTTAAAATCATTTTACTGAAAAGAAAATCTATTTTAATTAAACATTTTCTAAGCGAGCTGATTTAGTAAAATATGAGTAAGAAAAATTATTTCATAACACAAATTACTCACTAATTTGCAATTAAAAAAATATTTATTTCTAATAATATAGATCTTACTCCTATTTGAGAGTTTAACTCAAGAAAAACAATCCAAAGTTGGTGATCATAGTCACATATAATTCAAAATAGTCAATCGAACACCCTTCATCAAAAAATTATATCATTATAAATCAAAAGTTATTTCTCATATATATATATATATTAAATTTTCTCTTAACAAAATTTTCCATCGTGATCCACTGCAACAAGAAGAAGGAAAAAAACCTAACATACAAACATAGAAAAGATGCACTTACATGTTAGATGCCTTTGTCCTCAATGTCATCAACTTTGCAAGGCTTCTCCCTTAGTTTTCTTACTCCAAAACAGCTCTCAATAATGCAATTATCAAAAATATGAGTTGTTTTTGGATTAGGACCATGAGTAATCACACAAGTATAGTCCTCTGAGCTCTCCATTTCATCAAAATCCCCAAAAGTACTAATTTTCACCTCAACAATTGAGGGGATTTCAACTTTGAGTTTTGCTCCAAATAGAACTGAGGATTTTGCACTAGCTACTCTAGGATCAATCAGAGCAAGTCCAATACTTTCTGATTCCATCTTGTTATTCGAAGGTTCTTTATAGATGGGGTTTGGTGGTTTTATGTCATAGCCAAAAGGGTTCCTTAGAGTGTGATTTTGCATGCCATCAAGAATCAATTTTGGGCTAACCATGCTTTCAGCATGATATAGTTGATTCTGACTTGTTTGGAACTGAGGCGCAGTAATTTTTGACTTCAACTTGTTATTTGAAGGCTTTTTAGTGATGGGGTTTGGTGATTTTCTATCATAACCACCAAAAGGGTTCCTAAGGCTGTGATTTTGCATGCTATCAAGAGTCGAATTTAGGTTAACACTAGATTCATACACTCGACCTTTATCTCTATTTGTTTGAGATTGAATCGTATTTTTTGTAGTTGACTTAATAGTTGGAGGCTTGTTAGTGATGGAATTTGGTGATTTTCTATCATAACCAAAAGGGTTCCAAATATTAAGAATTTGCATGCCATCAAGAATGGAATTTGGGTTAGTGACTTCAATATCATGTAGCCAATCTTGACTTGTTTTATTTATCTGAATATCAGACAAATTTCTCATTAAAAGGCCATTGAAAATTCTTGGAGAAGTTAAGAAGGATGAAATTGGTTTATTTATGTGATTTTGTGTGGAATTGGAAGAAGAAATATTAGAACTTTGATTAGCCATATATCAACCTTCCCTTGCTAATCAATAGTCATGACTCATGCTCCCCTCTTCTTGATTTGGAAACTGCAAACTAAAACCAAGTTATATTAGGAAAAAAAGAAAAAAAAGAGATAATAATAGAGTCAAATTTTTAATAAAATATGTTAAATAAAAATTTTAAATATTTTATAATTTCGTAACTATTACACTAAATATTTAACTCAAATTGAAAGTATTAATATTTATATAAATATTTATTAAATTAAATTTTAATTTAAATATATAATATAATTTTTTGATAATATAATTTTTCACCGAAGAAATGTGATTTGACATCTCTTGGCGAAGGATGGCTCCACCTTGGTTGGACGTAGATCAACTTTCATCAGCATAAAATTAATCAATTAAATTAAATTAAAAACTTCACATCAAATATAAAATTCAAATAAAAAAATCACATAAAATTTTAACATCTTGTAAATAAACAAAATATTTAATAGTTATTTTAAGACAAAAATAATATTGAAGAACTTACCCAAAAAAAAAAAACAACTAGCACCTTCCATGGATAATTAAAAACAAAACAAAAGAGAGAGTATGATTTTGGTAGAGTTTTAGGCCCCTTGAAAGCTGAAGCTCCAAATTTATATCCCACGATCTGTTTCACTAAACACATCATATTATATGAATAAATTACATTTTAAATATTTTAGTAAATTTTTAGGTTTGCTATTCTAAAAAGGTTGTTTGTACTTATCTCTTGTCATCATTTCAAGTAGTTTGGACTTATTTAACATTTGTCCATTTTCATGGACCGACTAGACGGATATATAGTATATGAAATTTTAATAATTTTTATTTAAAAAATTAATAGATATTTGTAAATGATATAATTAAATTAATTTATATTTATTTGTAATTATACTTAATATTATTATTACTATATTATAGAAGAGCCACAGTAAGCAACTGATTGTCGACATGCTCGCTTGCTATCCAGGACTACTTCGGTAACTTTGGATTGCAGCTGCTCAAGCAGGTAGTAGGTTGACATGGCAATTTGAGCAGCTTGAGGAAGCAACTGATCGTCGATATGTCAGCTTGATGTCCAAGGCTACTTCGATAACTTTTGGTTGCAGCTGCTCAAACAAGCAACAGATAGACATATCTGCTTGAGCAGCTTGAAGGTAAATCGTAATTTTTTATAGTTCTTCCGTTATAATTTGTTGGTCTTATTTATAGTGCTAAAAAATATTGTTAATCATGATAATTAAAGTCGTTCAAACAGGTAACAGGTTGACATTCAGCTTGAATAGCCTGACGGTGCATCTGTAATTTTTTATGGATCTTTCATTATAACTTGTTTGCCTTACTTTTAGTGTTAAAAAATATTGTTAATCATGATAATTAAAGCTACTCAATCAGACAGCAGGTCAGCATAGCTGCTTCAGCAGCTTGAGGGTATATTCATAATTTTTTATGATTTTTCTATCGTAATTTATTTGTCTTATTTTTTATGTTAAAAATGTTGCTAACCATGATAATTGAAGCTGGCTTGAGGATATATTCATAATTTTTTGTGGTTATTCCGTTGTAATTTGGTTGTCTTATTTTTAGTGTTTAAAAAATGCTACTGATCATGATAATTGAAGTTGTTCAAGTAGGTAGCAAACAGATATGTCTACCTGAGCAGCTTGAGGGAATATCAGTAATTTTTTTTAATTCATCTATTGTAGTTTGTTTGTCTTATTTTTAGTGTTAAAAAATGCTACTAATCATGATAATTAATAACTCAAAATATTTCTAAAAATATATGTTACGTTACAATATGTTTAATTAATTCTCAAATTTTTATTTATATCACTTAAATGAAAATAAAAAAAATAATAGCCTTTGGGCCCGCGTGAGCGCGGGCACCGATGTCTAGTAATATATAGAAGTGGCGAGGGAAGCTGCTGGCCGTCGACATGCTAGCTTCCCAAGCAGTCAGCTAGTCGACATGTCTGTTTCAGCATCTTGAGGGTATATTCGTAATTTTTTATGGTCCTTTCGTTGTAATTTCTTTGTTTTATTCTTGACGGTTTATCCATAATTTTCAATGATTCTTCTGCCGTAATTTGTTTGTCTTAACTTTAGTGTTAAAAAATGTTGGTAACTGTGATAATTATAGCTGTCCAAGCAGGCAGCAAGTTAACATGGCTATTTGATTAGCCTAAGGGTATATTCATAATTTTTTTATGGTTCTTTTGTTGTAATTCATTTGTTTTATTTTTTATGTTAAAAAATCCTGCTAATCATGATAATTAAAGTTGCTCAAGAAGGTAGCAGGTAGAGATGCTTGATTGAGCGAATTGAGGGTATATTCGTAATTTTTTATGGTTATTTTATTGCAATTTGTTTGTCTTGTTTTTAGTGCTAAAAAATGCTACTAATCGCGATAATTATAGCTGCTTAGGCAAATAGCAGGTCTACATGCCTACTTGAGCAGTTTGAGAGTATATCCATATTTTTTTTTCTTCTGTTGTAATTTGTTTGTCTTATTTTTAGTGTTAACAAATGCTACTAATTAATCATGATAATTGATAATTAATAACTTAAAATATTTCTAAAAATAAGTTATGTCATAATATTCAAATTTTATTTATATTACTTATATTAAAATAAAAAAATAATAGATATTGAGTTTGCGCTAATACTAGCGCAAATATCTAGTTTTTAAATAAATTTTAAAATTTTAAATCAACAGAATAGGATAATGATGCGCATCTCGAACTGCTCTTCTCTGCCACGCATCTCACTTCTCTTGTAGGCACGAAAAAGCACTTTTTATTTTTTTTAAAAAAATTATAATTTAATTTTTTATGTTTTAGTGAAATCATTATATGTTTAGTTAAAAAAGTTAATACATAATTATATATTGTTTTATTATTTACTTGTATTTGTAGATTTAATATGGTTAATGTAGTTTTTTATTTTTATTTCTGTAGTCCTTTATTGCATTTTATATTTCGATCATATTATTTTTTTAGTTATTGCTTAGTGTGTTGTGATATGCTTTGCTTTTATTACTTTTTTGGATTAATTTTTGAGTTAAGAGTTATTAGATATAATTTCTTTACCTTTAAGTTAAAACAATAAAAACTTACGCACACTCTAACGTTGCAAAATCTACTATTATTATATTAGTTACTTTAAAAAAAAAAAAACTCTACTATTACACTTATGAGATGTTTGGTAGGAGGTATTAGTGGCTTAATCCATAAACTATAAGATGAGTATTATTTAATACTATATTTGATATGACTTTTTGGTCTACGTATAATTAATCCATGTATTAGTTAATACACCCTACATGGTATTAGCTAATACCTTCTATTTAATACATGAGATTAGATAGGTAAAGACAAAAATATCCCTCTAACTTTTTTATTTCTTGATTTTATGTTTTATATTTGTAATGTTGTACTATTAAATTTATTTAAATAAATTAGCTTATAAATTTTATATTTGT
>DF368715.1:5591-16394 GCA_000787875.1 Solanum virginianum
AATTGGGTACCATGATCTGATCTGATAGACCTACACAAACCATGCAACCTCACCATCTCTTGGATGTACAACCTTGCATATTCTTTGGCACCAAAAGTAGTCTTGACCGGTAGGAAATGTGCTGACTTAGTCATCTGGTCAACGATGACCCAAATGGAGTCAAATTATCTTCGGGTTTGAGGCAAACCAACCACAAAATCCATATTCATATTTTCCCACTTCCAAGTAGTAAGCTCAATGTCTTGACTCAAGCCACCGGGCCTTTGGTGCTCTACTTTTACTTGTTGATGATTAGGGCATTCAGATACAAACATGGCTATATTCTTCTTCATACCATGCCACAAATACACCTCCCTTAAATCCAAAAACATCTTAGTGGATCCCGAATGAATAGAATAATGAGATTTATAGGCTTTACTCATGATCATCTCCTAAGATCATCTACATCTGGAACACATAACCGATCTTGATACCAAAACACACTATCTACCCCTTGGAAAAATACCTCTATTTTCTTTTCGGCAACTAATTTCTTCAATTCAACCCATGTGGATCTAGATCTTACATAGCTTTTACATCAACAACCACCGAAGATTCAACCCCATTTTGAACATGAATACCACCATCAATAGAGTCGGCCAACCTAACACCCAACCTAGCTAGTCAGTGAACATCCTTTGCCAACTCTTTCTTCTTTTCCTCAGCATGAGCCTCACTTCCTATAGATAACGTACTAAGAGCATCAGCTCCAACATTCGCCCTAGCGGGATGATATTATACACTCATGTCATAGTTTTTAAGGAGTTCCAACCATAACCTTTGCCTCAAGTTAAGATCCCTTTTAGTGAGCAAATATTGCAAACTCTTGTAATTGGTGAAAATATCAACATGCACTCCATACAAATAGTGTCTCCGAATTTTCAAAGCAAATACCACCACCGCTAACTCAAGATCATGAGTCGGGTTACTACACTTATGCACTTTCAATTTCCTTGATGCATAAGCTATCACTTTACCATATTGCATAAGTACACAACCCAACCCAATTTAAGAAGCATTGCAATACACCACAAACCCATTTAAGCCATCCGATAAAGTCAAAAAAGGAGCTGATGTAAGCCGATCCTTCAAAGTCTGAAAACTCTTCTCACATTCCTCCGACCACACAAATTTAGCCTTCTTTTGGGTCAATTTAGTCAACGAAGATGTAATAGATGAGTACCCTTCAAAAAACCTCCTATAATACCCAACCAACCCAAGAAAACTCTGAATATCCGAAGGAGTCAATAGTCTAGGCCAATTCTTGATGGTCTCAGTCTTCTTCGAGTCAACCTTAATACCATGGATTGATAACACATGACCAAGAAAAGATACTTCACCCAACCAAAACTCACATTTGCTAAACTTAGCATACAACTTTTTCTCTCTCAAAATTTGAAGAACCAACCTCAAATGATCCATATGCTTCCGCTTACTTTGGGAATAAATAAGACTATCATTAATGAAGACAACACAAAGCTATCAAGGAATGGCTTGAACACCTGATTCACAAGATCCATAAACACAGTCGGAGTATTAGTTAAACCAAATAACATCACCACAAATTCAAAGTGCCCATACCTAGTCCAAAAAGTTATCTTGGGAACATAACATTCACCTGATGATAAATGGAATGAAGGTCAATCTTTGTGAAATGGGTAGCCCCTTGAAGTTGATCAAATAATTCATCGATTCTAGGCAATGAAAATTTATTCTTGATGGTTACCTTATTCAATTGCCTATAATCAATGCACATTCGAAGAGATCCATCTTTCTTTCTTACAAATAACACCAGAGCACTCCATGGAGATATACTTGGCCTAATGAAACCGTTCTCCAACAAATTCTTCAACTATTCCTTCAACTCCTTCAACTCTGCTAGCTCCATATGATAAGGAGGAATATAGGTTGAGCATCCAGGAGAAGATCTATACCAAAGTCTACTTCCCTTTCAGGAGGAATACCGGGAAAGTCTTTGGGGAACATATCTGGAAACTCATTCACCACCAAGACCAATTCAAGAGTAGGTGGCTAGGACTCAACATCCCTGAACCTCACAGTATGGTAAATACACCCCTTGGAGATCATCTTTCGGGCCTTAAGGTAGGAAATAAACTTACCTTTAATAATAGAGTCACTACCCTTCCATTCAAGAATAGACTCATCCGAAAGTTGAAACTTGACCTTCTGAGTTCTACAATCTATAGAGGCATACGATGCACGCAACTGATCAATTTTGAGAATCATATCAAAATCAAACATCTCAAGTCCACAAGATCACATGGAAAGATGTTATGCAACATAGAAATAGGACAACCTCGATAAACTCTATGAGCAGCAACGGATTCACCCACAGGGGGTGTAAACTGAAAATGAAGTCTCTCAAAATTTTGGGACTCAACCTAAACTTAACAGCCAACAGAGGATTCACAAAAGACAAATTGCACCTAGATCAAGCAAAGCATAAGCGTCAAAATCAAATACTTTTAACATACCAGTCACAACATCAGGAGCCTCCTCAATTTCCTGACGAGCATGAAGAGCATAGAACCTATTGTTCCTCGAGGCAACACCTTGCGGAGCTCTTTGCTTGCCTTGCCCGACTTAAGACACCTGACCTTTTGACCTCTTTGAGCATTCTTAGGATAATCGGCCAACTTATTGTTCTTATCAGCACACCCATAGCATGCACCCAACTCCTTCCAACAAGCACCCAAATGATTTTTCCCACACTTGTCACATCGGGGAAACCATGGCCTACCACCAATTGGTGCCTTAGGATGAGCTACCCTAGCATTAGCAACCCGAGCATTGAAACCTTGGCCTCTTTGGCAGTAAACATAACCACCACTTTGTAGTTGGAGAACCTACTATTATACCGGGCCCTCTTATGATTATGCACCCTCTTCTCTTGGAGCTTTTCTCTTTCAATCCGTTCAGCATATACTATGAGACTGGAGATGTCCATATCCCAAATAAGCATAGACATACGACATTCCTTTACAGCCAACTCAGAGATACCAGAAATGAACTTGTGCATTCTTGCATAGGGGTTAGCTACAAGCATATGAGCATACATAGAGAGCTTAGTGAACTTGAGAGCATAGTCCCTCACACTCATACCACCCTATTGAGGTTGGTAAACTCAATCATCTTGGCTTCCCTAAGCTCAAGTGGGAAAAAATAATCCAGAAAGCCAAACTTGAACTCTTCCCAATTAACGGTATTACCACAAACACTCTCCATCAACCATTGGGTGTACCATACTTGAGCTGCATCTTTCAACTGATAAGCAACCAACTCAGCTCTCTCCTTAGAAGTGACAAGCATAATGGTCAATACCTTAGTGAGCTCATCAATGAACTCTTGAGCATCCTCGTCAGCCTTTGACCCATAGAACTTTAGAGGATTCATCCAGGTGAAATCTCTCACCCTATAAGCCGGGGTCGTATCCCAAGGAAGATTAGCCTGCCTAGTTTGAGAAGTCACCACCTAGGTAAGCATAAAAAAGGGCATAAATAATTCACCATTAGAGATAGGCTCTTCCATAGGCCCTTGAGGTGCATAACCCACATTCGTCGAGGCTGGTCTTGGTAGGGGAACTCTTCCTCGAGGTATCTTCTGTAATGGAGAAATGAACTCATCAATATAAGAAAACCAATTATACAATCCATTGCACGACATAAGACATGAAGAAGTGAGACAATTCCTAGAACGTCATCATAACCTCCCATTCATAGGCATGGTGCACTTCACACCCATTAATAGAACTTTACTTGAGGGGGCATGTTGCACTCCAAGGATCATTTACAAATCTAGTGCTCTGATACCAAGCTTGTCATGACTCGGACCTAGGGCCTAGAACTGACATGGCAAACGGGAATCAGAGAGTCTCCAAACAAGTCTCACAGTATCCATATTCACATCATCGGTTCGAAAGCATATGTGAATAGCAAAGACATAATTTTAAGGGATGGGAGAATAAGACTCACGCTATGGGATGTCACAGGGAATGAGAGTAACATGGATTCACAAAGCACGTAGCATATAAATACTAAGAGGTGGGTAAGTATGACTCACTCTATGGGGGCAATTTGGGACTTAGTATCTTTCACATCATTCATATAACCATATTACAAAGCTCATAACCAATTCATATAATGATAACTAATACGTAGCCAAAGCTATAAGCATGACCTCCAATGACAGCACCTAGCATATAATCGTAAAAGAGTTTACAAGATATCAAACAATGCCTCTAGTCATAAGATATGACAGGCGCCAAGATATGCCCCAGGCTCACCCTCAAAGTAAATAACATACATATGATACCATGGGTAAAGAAATGGTGGTTTGTCCTTGGAAGATAAGACTCACCACAACAAGCAAATCTCAAGATCTAAGCTAGACATCGTACAGTGGATAAATGTAGTCCACTGTCCCTACATGGTTAGATCATGTAGGCAAACGTATGTGTTAGTACCTTTGAATATACTAAGTATATGGGCATGCAATGCATATGACTTACCAAACATGTATTTAATATTAGATGGCAAGGGCATAGAATATAGAATGAGACCTATAGCAAGAGATATAGTATATGATATGCCATGAAACCATTGATGCATGAAATGCACAAATGCTCATATATAGTAGGCATGGACTATAATTTAAAAATCAAATGCATGTGAGCTATTAGATGAATTAGTCTGATGAAGATCTCCTACCCATAGGAGAAGATTACTTGACGGGTAATCTACATTATACCTTACGACCCAGTCATTTCAGAAGGATTTCTAACATCATATCATAACAATTAGTGAATAACCATATCTTACGACCCAATCATTTCAGTTATGGCTACTATTCCTATGCTGGCACATAGTTCAAGAAAATAGAGAGGACCCTTGGGGATAGCCCTGATGCTCTCATTTAATCAGTGCTAAGTTAAAGTATTCCACGAGAATACTTATACATATACATGCTTTCAAAAGAGGCAATAGTCATTTCAAATCCTTTCAATGCACATTTAGGCTCAAAAGCCAAACCATAATTCGTAGTCATGCTACTCATGCATAGGAATAGCTTATGCTTATGAAAAATATGGTGCAAGCACCCTATATGCTCAAAGAGTCATTAACAATAGATATTTATGTGATCACATTCTTGTCATAACTAGAAATAACTCATTCATTAAACAATATGGTGCAAGCATCCTATATGATCAAAGAGCCAATAACAATAGATATTTATGTGATCACATTCTTGTCATAACCATTATCTTATCAAAATCATTTACATAAACATAATTGGGCTTAACCCACTTCATAATTTTCACATAATCCGATGTTGATGAATGCATATGCTATGAATGAGAAATAGCATGGGTAATATAAATTCAAGCTTTAATCAATAGTACATTATGAAATTCAAGTAGAGACATAGGTAAAATTGACATTTAAATCATAATATAGATTACTCATGCACAAATCAAGCTTTAAAGGGAACATGATCTTTTATAACTTCATAACTTCAATGCATTTCATCATACTAGGGCATAAATCACTTTAAAATCAACATTTAATCATAGCCCATACATCCGTTACACATTCATAGCTTCATAAGTTCAATGTAATTAATCATATTAGGACTTAGATCAAATTAAAATCATCAAATAAGCATAGTCCATACTTCAATTGAATTTAATAAACAATAATATTTAAAACTCAAATTTAAAGTAAGCAAAAATTTCTTGAAATTTCAAGTGAAAAGAGTTTGGGTCTTCTTGGTTGAAAGGGACCTAGAATTAATCCCACATACATTAGCAAATGAAGAAAATTCAAGAAGAAATTTGGTGAAGAAATAGCCCTTTCTTGATCCCTTAGCTTAAATTCCCATTAGAGTTTCTTGCAAGAGACTTGAGAGAATCTTCAAATGTGAGGAGTGAGTTTGAATGAGAGGAATAAGGTTTAGGTCATTAGGAAGTCTTTAGGTAGCATAGGAAGTCACAAAAGACCCTCAGAATAATCCATAATTCTGAAAACACCATTAATGAAATGAGTTAAAAAAATGAAAAACGTCGTCTCATGGATGACTATACAATCCGTAATATGTTATATAGACCATATACTTGTCCGCGATCCAAAACTTGGGAAAATTCACTTGATGAAGATCCAAAATAGTAATCCCATACTTAAAACATTTTCAATGAAATCACTCTCACGGAGGACCATACACGTCGTACAAGGCCATATGGGCCGCATGGCTGCCCATATCACATCCATTAGAAAAATGTTCCATGACAAAGTTCCAAGATGGTGATTCAATACATAGAAAAATTTCACTTCGGAAGCCATATGGGAGACAATACGGACTGTACCACTTTGTACGGATCATATACTTGGCCATACCCCTATACTTGGTCCCAGTTTGTGGAATTTCATGACTAAGGCTACCACATGGCCCTCCACACTATCCGTGAAGCCTCACACGACTCGTATAGGGTCCAATATGGTATGCCTTTGTATAAAACTTCACGATCAAGATCCAACACCTTACACAAGGACATGGGTCACGCAAAGGAAGCACTATATGATCCCTATAGACTCACACGGACCATGGTGGATCTTATAGAGCATCACCTTAGTCCAAAGGTTTTTGAAACTGATATTTTAAGCTCTAATAAGGTCATACAATATCTAAGTCCTAATATGGACAATGTCGTTAAAGGTATTCTAGAGTTAAGAAATTTGGCGTAGCGTAGAAGGGGGTTCATGAGAGAAAACTATGAACGTAACCTGTTCCATAGATCATAAATAGATTTCCATAGAATGTGATTCAGAAATCCAGATTTTTGGTTTGCTTTTGATGAGAGAGGACCACGACCGGTGACCTATTCTATGGACGAAAAATGGGGTTTTGTGGTCCACTATCATTAGATTTCTTGAAGGTTAATTTTGTCTTTTTAATTCTTTTTTATTAAACCTATGGTGGTTTGGAAGTTATTACTCATCTTTATCAGTACTCTAAGGGTATTTTTCTTTCATTGAACACTTAAATTTTTTGAGAGTAAAGATTGGAGCAAAAAAGCTAGGATTTTCATGTATTCAACTGTGGTTCTTTGAGTTGTGATTTTTCTTCAATTCCTAGATATGTATGGCTACTTAAATCATAGGATTAAGTCCATCCATGCGCCTTTTCACATGCACAATCAAATTGAGGCATTGAGATTGAGTAATAAAATCCTATAATCTTAATCGTCGAGTTACTTTCATTTATTGTTGAGTTTTCATGCATGATTATGATCGAATTGATGAGTGTCATGTTAATTACATGAAGTTGAGCACTAATTTATGAATCCTAAATTACATCATCCTATGTAACCTTGTTGCATTGACTGAATTGAGCATGACTGGAGCATGATGAGCATAGTTGTCTTTATATGTGTATATATGTAATGAGCAAACTACATGTTCAAGACACTTTTCGATCTCATCCTTATCATACTAAAGTTCAACATAAAGAAATGACATAACAAAGGGTAACATAGCTAGTGTCCCTGAATTTGAGGACTCACCAAAGCTTATCTTCAAGATGTCAAATCTAGCCATGTGGAGGATGATCGTGAGGAGCTCTAATTCCTACATGGTAACATCATGTAGGCATAGAGTATGCATTAGTACATTTGAATGTACTAAGTATGTAGGATTAAATACAACAAGAGATAGGCAACACAGTCAAAATGCATAATCATAAGCAAGGGATAGTATATTAACAACATGATATGCATGATCAATTCTTGAAGTAAAACATGCTAGTATAGAACATAATACATGTGTAGGAAGAGACCGTATCTATATAGCCCAACTAAGTTTTGCTTGTACTCCAAGGCTTGCCACTTTCTTGGAAGGTGATCGAGGTACATACCCCTCAAGAAAGTTGATGGGCTTGCCACCTCCCGACAAGGCTATTGAGGTATATACCCCTCAACAAGGTAGTACGGGCTTGCCACCCCCTGACAAGACGATTGAGGTAGTTACCCCTCAATAAGGTAGTACAGGCTTAACACCCCCCTAAAAAAGTTATTGAGGCTTAACACCCCCTCAACAAGGTGATTGGGCTTAAAACCCCCTAACAAGATGTGGTCAACTTGCAACAACATAGATACTTTTCATGAATTCATCATATACATACATTCCTGTCATCATCATAAAGTCATTTGACTCATAGGCCATGCAATAGATCATCAGTAACTCAAGAATCCTTAACCAGACATTTTATCAAACACTTGGAAAGTGTGTAATGCTAGTTCAAAATCATGCAATTCAAAAGTGAAATCGTGTAACAAAACTCAATGTAAATCAATGCACAAACATTTGGTAACACCCCCATGCAAGATACACTGAAACCCCTCATCAAATCTCATAATAGATCATAGATTCATAGCTCAAGACATGCTCAAATGGTCAACTTTTAATGAAACCTCAACATAGTTTATAATCAAGTTCATAATAGGAGATACCTATAGATAATTCAACTTGAAAACATGCAATTTAAATAAAGAGGAAGGTTGGGCACCATGGGTGAAATGACCGATGCTTAAAACCCACATACCTTAACTTTGGGGATTTCCTTGATGAAGATTTGAATGAGAACTTGAAACTTGAGTGAAATTCTTTAGATCCAAAAATGACTTTGGGAAACTTGAATTTGGATGAAATATTTGGCTAAGTGTTAGAGAGGGGTTTGAGAGTGTCTTTAGTGATATCGGGATGAAAAATTGACTAAGTATAGGTGTTTTTATGCATAGGAGGACATGGCCTAAGAACCCAAAGACTTAGGCTGAAATAGTGAAACTGGCAATAAAATACATATCTCCGCATCCCTGGTGCGTCATGCCTCGAGCGCGGATCGACATTGGATAAGCAAAATTTTGGAAAATAAAATTTTCGTATGGTTGCTCTAAAATCGGGGTTATACCCATTCCCCACTCAATTTTGCCCTTTGATCACGAATAAGAAGTCATATTTTTTATATCACACACAGATTTTGAGATATATGGAAATTACAATTATGGATATTTTCAAGGCACATTTACGCGCACTTTTTGGGGTATTCCAATATATCTCTCTTGGAAACATTCATCCCCGAATGTCAAAGAAATGTACATCAGTGAAGTACTCAAGATGATTTTAGTCCAACATATGAATGCAACAATTCTTTTAAATATCATTTTTCAAAAATCTCAATATGAGGGTCAAAAATCATCATAAACTTGCCAACATAAACATGAATGCATGAAAATGACACAAAAGTTGAAACTTAAGACTTGAAATCACATAGGGGACTTAAATGAGTACCTTAGGCTTGAGTAGAGTGGAAGAGATATGGATATCAAGAAAACCTTAGAAAAAGAAGAAGTGGTGAGTCCAAAGGGCTAGTTTTGAAGGTGGTTTCCAGGGTTTTAAGGGTAGCCATTTTCCTCAACTCCATAAGTTGCAAGTCCAAGGGTCTTCTCAACTTGTTTGTTCCTCTAAAGGACCTTAACCGAAGCTACATCCTTGTTTCTCAACCTCTTTACTTATCTGTCCAAAATTTCTACTAGGACCTCTTTATAAGTTAAGTTGTCTTCAATTTCCAAAACACCTAAAGGCACAATAGCACTTGGGTCACCCATACACTTCCTCAACATAGACACATGGAACACCGGATGAACCATATTCATATCATTGGGCAACTCCAACTCATAGACCACCTTACCAATCCTCCTCAACACTCTATAAAGACCCACAAATCATGGATACAGTTTACCTTTTTTACAAAAACGAACCACACCCTTCATAGGTGAGACATTCAAATAGATCGAATAACCAACCTTAAATTCAAGATCCCTTCTCCTCACATCGACATAGGACTTTTGTCTACTTTAGGCTATTTTCAATCTTTCCCTTATCAACCTTACCTTCCCCATGGCATCTATAACCAAATATAAACCTAACAAAACCATCTCCCCTACCTTAAACCATCCAACCGGGGACCTACAATGTCTACCATAGAGAGCCTCGAAAGGAGCCATACAAATACTTGAATTATAACTATTGTTGTAAGAAAACTCAATGAGTAGAAGTTGTTCATCCTAACTACCCTTAAACTCCAAAACACACGCTCTAAGCATATCCTAAAGAGTTTGGATTGTTCTTTCGGCTTGGCCATTTGTTTGAGAATGAAAGGCCATACTAAGCTTTACCTCAGTACCAAGATCTCTTTAGAAGGACCTCCAGAAGTGAGAAGTGAATTGAGCACCACAATTCAAAATTATAGACAAAGGCACCCCATGCAATCTAACTAACTCATGAATGTACAATTTAGCATAATCATTGGCACCATAAGTAGTTTTGATAGCTAGGAAATGAGTCGACTTTGTCATTCTATCAACTACAACCCAAATATAATCAAAATGCTTTCTAGTCTTAGGAAATCCAACCACAAAATCCACGTTAATTTCCTCCCACTTCCAAGTATAAAACTCTATATCTTGGCCTAGGCCACCCAACCTTTGATGCTCGGGTTTCACTTGTTGGCAATTATAACAACCAGATACAAACTTAGCAATATCTCTCTTTATACCACCCCACCAAAACACTTCCCTCAAATCTCTATACATTTTTGTAGAACCAGGGTGAATAGAATAGGAAGAATTATGAGCCTCATCTCAAATCTTCTTTCTCAAGTCATCAACATTAGGCACACACAACCTACCTTGGT
>DF368714.1:2111-14863 GCA_000787875.1 Solanum virginianum
CTTTGTTCCTCAACCTTTTCACTTGTCTATCTAATATTTCTACTGGGACCTTCTCATAGGTCAAGTTATCCTCCACAACACCTACTACCTCAAGGGGCACTACAGCACGTAGATCACCAACACATTTCCTCAACATAGACACATGAAAAACTGGATAAACCAGATTCATCTCCATAGGCAAATCCAATTCATAGGCAACCTTACCAATTCTTCTCACAATTCTATAAGGCCCCACAAATCTCAGACTCAATTTCCCTTTCTTGCAAAACTGAACCACACCTTTCATGGGCAAGACCTTCAAGTAAACCCAATCCTTAACATTAAACTCGAGATCTCTTCTTCTCACATTAGAGTAGGACATTTCCCTACTTTTGAGTCATCTTCAACCTTTCCCTTATCAACCACACCTTCTCCAAAGTTTCCATAACCAAATTCGAACCTAACAAAGCTATCTCCCCTATAACAAATCACCCAATCAGGGATCTACAACACCTACCATATAAAGCTTCAAAGGGAGCCATACTGATACTACAGTGGTAGCTATTGTTGTAAGCAAACTCAAAAAGTGGAAGATGTTCATCTTAACTGACCTTAAACTCCAAAACCCAAGCCTTAATAATATCTTCAAGAGTTTAGATAGTCCTCTCTGCTTGGCCATCCGTTTGAGGATGAAAAGTAGTGCTAAGCTTGACCTTGGTACCAAAACCCCTTTGGAAGGACCCCCCCAAAAACAAGAAGTGAATGGAGCACCATGATCTAAAATGATAGACAAGGGCACCCCATGCAATCTAACCAACTCATGAATATATAACTTGGCATAGTCTTTGACACCATAAGTTGTTGTAAATAGTAGGAAGTGAGCCGACTTTTGTCATCCTATCAACAGTAACCCAAATGGAATCTAAGTGTTTCCTGGTCTTTGGTAACCCAATCACAAAATCCATGTTGATCTTTTTCCACTTCTAAGTAGGAATTTCTATGTCTTGGGCTAGGCCACCCCACCTTTGATGTTCGGCTTTTACTTGTTTGCAATTGTGATAACTGCCTATAAACTTGGCAATATCTCTCTTCATACCACCCCACCAATACACCTCCCTTAAATCTCTATACATCTTTTTGGAACCGAGGTGAATAGAATAGGATGAACTATGGGCCTCCTTCAAAATCAACTCCCTCAAGTCACCAACATTAGGCACACATAACCTACCTTAGTACCTACGGGCACCATCTCCCCCTTCGGAGAAAACCTCTACTTTACTATCCTTCACCAAAGCCTTCAATTCTAGCAAGCCGGGGTCGAATCTTGTTTTGAATTAACTTCCTCTATCAAAAAAGAATTGGAACCATCAACAACCACTACACCACCACTTTCAACTTTAGTCAACCTAACCCCCAACCTATCCATATAGTGAATTTCTCTAGCCACCTCCTTGTTACCAACACCAATATGAGCTAGACTACCCATACACACTCTATTTAGAGCATCAGACACAATATTAGCTTTGCTTAGATGATAGCGCACACTCATGTCATAATTTTTAAGGAGTTCTAACCATCTTTTTTTTCTCAAGTTAAGATCTTTTTGTGTGAACACATATTGGAGATTCTTGTGGTCGGTAAACATATCTACATGAACCCCATACAAATAATAACGCTAAATTTTCAAAGCAAACACCACAACCGCCAATTAAAGATCATAGATGGGATAATTTCACTCATGCACCTTATGTTTTCTAGAGACATATGCTATAACCTTGCCATTTTGTATCAAAACACACCCCAAACCAATATTTGAGGCATCACAATAAACCACAAACCCTTCTAACACTTTCGGTAAAGCCAAAATAGGAGTAGAGATAAGTTTGTCTTTCAAAGTTTGAAAACTCTTTTCACACTCATAGGTTCAAACAAATTTTGCCTTGTTTTGGGTCAACTTTGTCATAGGGGAAGCAATAGAAGAGAAACCATTCACAAACCTCCGATAGTAACCCACTAAACCCAAGAAACTCCTAATATCCATCGGAGTCAAGGGCCTAGGCTAATTCCTTATCACCTCCGTCTTCTTAGGGTCCACTTTAATTCCATCACTCGATACCACATTCCCTAGGAAAGCAACCTCTTTCAACCAAAATTCACACTTCTCATATTTACCAAACAACCTCTCATCCCTCAAGATTTGTAACACCACCCTTAAGTGATTCACATGTTCCTCCCTACTCTGGGAATAAATCAAGATATCATCAATAAAGACTACCACAAACATATCAAGGTAGGGTTTTAAAGACCCTATTCATAAGATCCATAAATATTGCTGGTGCATTTTTCAACCCAAAGGACATTAACATAAACTCAAAGTGCCCATACCTAGTCCAAAAATCTATCTTAGGAATATCACACTCCTCCACCTACACTTGGTGGAATCCTGACTGAAGATCAATCTTAGAAAAGTGATTAGCCCCTTGTAGTTGATCAAAAATGTCATCTATCCTTGGTAGAAGATACTTATTCTTTATAGTGACTCCATTGAGTTGCCGGTAATTAATGGATATTCTAAGAGAACCATTTTTTTTCTTTACAAACAACATCAGTGCACCCCAAGGTGACTTGCTAGGCCTTATGAAATCCTTCTCCAACAAATGCCTTAATTGATCCTTCAACTCTGTCAGGGCCATACGGTAAGAGGGAATGGGAATGAGTTGTGTATCAGGAAGGAGGTCTATACCAAAGTCTATTTTCCTTTCAGAAGAAACACCGAGAAGCTCATCGAGAAACACATCAAGAAACTCATTGACCACCAGAACCGACTCAATAGTAAGGACTTTAGACTCAACATCCTAAACCCTTACAAGATGGTAAATGCAACCCTTAAAAATCAATTTTTGAGCTTTAAGACAAGAAATGAATCTACCCTTGACACCACATTACAGCTTTCCCACTCAAAGACGGGTTCATTAGAGAATTGGAATCTAACTTTATGGGTCCTACAATTAATGGAAGCATGATATGCATGTAACCAATCCATCCCAAGAATAATATCAAAATTCATCATGTCAAGTTCAACAAAATCACAAGGCAAGACTTTATGAAATATAGACACGACGCAATATCTATAGATACTTCTAGTAATAATGGACTCACCAATGGGGATAGACACTTCATAAGGTTCAAACAACAATTCGGGACACACGTGAAGCTTATTGGTAACAAATGGAGTAATGAAAGAAAGAGTGGCACCTAGATATATCAATGTATACACATCATAATCAAAAACCGTAAACATACTGGTAACAACATCAAGTACCTCATCCAACCCTTGCCTCCCTTGAAGAGAATAGAATCAATTGTGATGTGGAGCACCCCTTTGTTGGCCACCTTGATCCCTTTGATCAACATAACCACCTTGTCTTTGAGGACAACCATCCTTGCCCTTGTTGTGAATATAAGGGCAATCAACAAGCTTGTGGGCTACTTTCCCACATCTATAAAAAGCATTTGAATCCCTCAAGCACTTACCATGATGATTTCTTTCACATTTTGGGTAACTTGGAAAACTTACCCCACCATTGCCCCCTGGGAATCTTGGGTTAAGCACCCCATCATTAACAAGCCTCTTGTTTGGAGCATTAGAGGAACCTTGGCCTTGGAACTTGCGACTTTGGTGGAAGCGGCCACCCTTAGTACCTTGGAAACAACCCTAAAACCGAGCCCTTTTGGACTCCCCACTTCTTCCTTTCCTAAGTTTTTCCCTCTCAAGTTATTTGGCATATGTCATGACCTGAGACAAATCCATATCACTTACAGGCATTGCGGTACAGAACACTTCATTTACCAAGTCGGACACCCCCGACACAAACTTATTCATCCTTGATCTAGGGTCGGCAACTAAATGAGGAGCATACTTTGAGAGCTTGTTGAACTTGAGGGCATACTCCCTCACACTCAAGGAGACTTCTTAAGATTCATGAACTCCATTATTTTGACCTCTCTCAACTCAATAGGAAAGAACTAGTTGAGGAAGGTGGCTTTGAACTCCTCCCAAGGAATAGCATCACCATTTCTCCTCTACAATGTCCATTGAGCAAACCAAATTTGGGCCACACCTTTGAGTTGGTAGGCTACTAATTCCACCTTCTCCTCTAAATTTGCCCCCAAAGTGGATATCACCTTATACACCTCATTGATGAACTCTTAGGGATCTTCATCCGTCTTGGACCGTTAAAACTTCAAAGGGTTCATCCTTGTGAAATCCTTCACCCTTGAGGCCAGAGTAGGAGCATGAGGAGTTTGGGCCCCTTGACTCAATTGATTGGTCATAGCATGGTTCCAAATAGTGATAGCATTTCGAAACTCAACTTGGGTAGCCCCTCCATCTTTAGGAGCTTAAGGAGCGGGATGAGCTGGTTGCTCCTCGGTATATGGGCCCTTCTTAGTCTCCTCTTCATAGTGGCATGATCTAGAAGAGCAAAAGAGCATTCGTTAGGGGAAGAAGTCTTATCGTTACATATAAAGCACGATATAAATCATGAAGAAATGAAACAATTCCTAAAATGCCTCATAGTCTCCTATTCATAGTTGTGGCGTGCTTCAGAACCATGAATAAGACTCTAATTGATGTGGCGTGTTAGAATTTTGAGGATCATTATCAACTTAGTGCTCTAATACCATGATTATCATGACCCAAGCCTAGGGCCTAGACGTGATACGGCGAATGGAAAATTCGGAGACAACCCAAACAAGCCTCTTAGCATATCATATACACATCCTTGGTTGTGGAAGCAAAAATAAGTCCATAACAAGAGTCAATTATAAAAAGGGAAGCAGGACTAAGGAAGTCTTAGATAATCATAAAAGCATAAGAAGAGTCAAACTTAAAAGCATATACAACATAGTATCAAACAACACCTCTACTTTAGAATGGAGCAGGGGCTAAGACACTTCCCGGGCTCACCCTCATGATAATAAGTGCTTAATATAAAAAGAGGAGTCTCAACATAAAATGAGTAATATAGCTATTATCCTTGGAATTGAGGACTCACCAAAGCTTTCTTCAAAGTATCAAACTAGCCACATAGAGGAGGATCATCGATAGGAGCTTCGGTCCCTACAAGATATTAGTATGTGTTAGTACTTGGAATATACTAAGTATGCGGGATGTAATGCAACTAGAATCATGAGCATATTAGTCAAGATGCATAATCATAGTCAATAGACATGAGCTCCATATGACATGTATAATGAATACTTAGGTGTAACATGCTTGAGACAAATGATGCTTACACAGCTTGCTCACACGATAAAGTAATATGCATAGTCCATCCAAATACCTTGAAGTAGAGGGTGAGGCATTCAACATACGTCATAACCCCTTCTAGTAGGAAATGGGTAGTACATGAGGATGAGGCATTCAACATAGTTCATAACCCCTTTATGTAAGTATAGGATAAAGCATAAAATTAAACGAACATGAGGGTGAGGCATACAACATAGTTCATAACCCCTTCATGTAGGTAGTGCATAGTATCAAATCATTCATGAGGGTGAGGCACATAACATAGTTCATAACCCCTCCATGTAGACATTCATCTTATACTCGAGGGTGAGGCATACAACATAGTTCATAACCTCTCCTAGTAGGCTTCACAATCCACAAACATAAAAACATAGCATAAGAGCTTATTAATAACTTGAGAACTATTGTCATGTAATTTCATCAAACACATGGTGGGTTCATGATACTTGTTCAAAATCATGCTATTCAATAGTAAAATAAGAAGATTAAACTCAATGTAAATCAACCCACCAATTCATCTCAAAACTCACAGTAGTTCATAGTTTTCATAGTTTGTATCATGCATAACCTCAATAGATATAAATCAACTTATAGTATGATATTAAAATATATATATTCATTCATAATCAATCAATATTTGATAAACCCCAACATAATTTATGTTCATAACTCATAATAAGAGATACCCATCGGTAATACAACTTGAAATCATGCAATTTTCATAAAAAGAGAAGGTTGGGCTCCATGGCTGAAAGGATCCACGGATGAAGGTCCACATACCTTAAACCTTGAATTTCTTGGAATGAACTTGGAGGAGACTTGAAGCTTGAGATGGGTTCTTGAGTTCCAAAATTGAGCTTGAAATTCTTAGATTTGAATGAGAGATTTGATAAATTCTTGGAGAGGTTTTATAGAGGGTTTTGTGAATTCTAGAGTTGAAAAATGACTAAGTATGAAAGATTTCACATTTAAATGGGCATTGGGTCATTACCCAAATGCCCCTGGACGAAACAAGAAACTGAGGAAAAACTTACACTGGTCCGCGTCCTGTCCACGATGCGAACCAAAGCGGAGGACATTTTGTGCTAGTCCGCACCTTGGCCGCGTCGCACCAGGGATATGGATGCACACTGGAAAGTGATTAATTAGGAAAATTATTTTTCGCTATGGGTCTTCTAAAATCAGGGTTATACCCATTTCCCACTTAATTTTACCTCCTGATCAAGACTATGAAGTCGGATTTCTAAAATCACGCACGAATTTTGAGATATATGAAAATTACGATTATGGGGTATTCCGAAACACATAAAGGGTGTTTCAATAGCTTTTCAAATCCCAAAAAAAACAAAACTCACGTATTATCACCCTTCTCATTAACCCGATTGCCAAATTGAATGTGGCATCTAGCGAAGAGGTCACGGTGAGCACGACCTATGACGACTTTTGTATTTGGTACGCATTTCTCAAGCCGTTGTTTAGCTCGAGATGCCAAGTTTTCCTCTCCAGCTATATTCTTCACTATCTTTTTCATCATTTCTCTCGATCTGAATGCCATTTCTTCAACACAAATTTTTTATGCTTAGGGTTTTATGAAGAGCGTAACCAGAGGATATATGCATTTCTATGTCACTCCCCTCACGTTTAAATCTTTTGTTGATTTCATATGTGACTTTTTTTTCTAAGGAGAAATCTATTAAAAATATCCTAACTTGCGCAAATTATTAATTTCATCTTTTAATTTTTAATATTGTTAAAAATATTTTTCTATTTGACTAATTAAATTAAATATACCTTCAAATTATTTCAATTATTAAAAGTATCTTTTAACTTGGCAAGAATTTAAGAATATATTTCACTTTTGTTACTAGATCAGGGATATTTTTTAATTCAGTTAATCAAGTATATTTTTTTAACACTATCAATAGTTTAAAAAAAATTAATAATTTATACCAAATTTAAAAGTATTTTTAATACTTTTTTAATTCTATTTTGCACCTTAGCGCTTTATTGTAAGTGATTGGAGTACCTTTTTTTTGTTTATGTTTTTTTTACCGTAATCTAAGATTAAAATTCATAAACTATATAAATTGAATAGGGCTTTTATAAATGTATTACTATAAAGTGGTCTTTATCTTCGTCACACACTTCAATATGGGTATAATACATTATATTCAACTTACCAAACAACCTCAACATATTTTAGAATATTTATAATACATTTATATTATTTGCATAATTCATTTTTTAATAAAATACAGATTTATCATACTATTGTTGCACATTACTATAAATGATAATAAATAAAAGAAATCGCTAAAAACAGTAATTATCTGTTAAAAAATGCTCGCCCAAATAATTTTTTCTTATTATTTTAATTTTTTATTACTCTTTCATTTATTCTCTCAATACAAAACTATTAAAATTATGTATGCGCTGTGTGTATTACGTACAACTTTTTACTAATAAAAAAAATAGCATAAAGCATACTATTATTGATGATAATTAATTTACTAAAATAATAGTTTCTTAAATTATATATTTTGCCAAAAAATGTTTTTTTATATATATGTATTTGACGAAACAGATACATCTATCTGCACGACTTAGGATAAGTTAAATTTCAGATATTTAAAAAAGAAACATAAATCACATTAAAAGAAGAGAAAATTGTCCTTGAACAAAAACAAAGATAAAAAATATAAATTATCTCCCAAATTTTATTCATAACTAAGATTACAATTTGTTTTTTCTATAATTCATCTTAGGCCTCTTTACCTTCATGCAATAATAGGAAGACAGGTATACACTTTATCCTTTCTTAATCCTACTTTATGAGATTTTATTAGACATATCATTGTATGTTGTTATATAATTTGTCTTAAATTTCTAATTTTGTATTGTTCATTTTTTGTGAAAATCATTGTGTCTAGGATTCATAAATCAAATATAATTGTGTAATTGAGACATTTTAAAAATTAAATTTTAAAAAATGTACATGATAGTTATAAGATTGATGAAATTCTTCGCAAGGATTATACTACACATAATGATCTGATTGATGTTATTTCAAAACAATTAAAAATTGATGAATCTAGAAAAATAATAGAAATAAGATACGTTCTTGAAGGAAATTTAACTCAAATAGATATTTCTAAACTTTCAATTTTTACCCATAATAGAATAGAATTATTTATAGCAACAATTTTCTCCAACTTATTAGAAGCTACATGTTTAAAAACAAATCTCTTCTATTTTGTTTATTTAAAGACTTCACATAAATTGGGACAAAAAAAGTACTTAAAAAACAAAAGATACTTTCATATCTTTACTAGTAGCTATTTAGAATTTCAAAATTAATGAAAAGAATGATATTCCATATTATTAGCAACTACGGATGTAACGACCGACGAAATTACCAAAATACTCTTAGAATGGAATCGCATGCATAACGTGTCTTTTCAAGATTCAATGAAAAATGCGAGACCGGATTTGCGATCAGCACGAAAAATTGAATGGAAAAATGGTCTCGTTCGGATTTTAGAGCGACCGAATCAAAAAATAATTTTTTGATGCAAACTAAAAAATAGTGTTGATGCGCACCCCAAGAGCGACGTGCCATGGATGCACACTTACACTTATTTTTAAAACAAAAATTTTGACGAAAATTGGAAAAATTGTTCGGAGGAGTTTTGGAAGAAAATACACTGGTCAGTGCCCGAGGTGCGTCGCGGACCTATGTAATTTTTGTGATGATTTTTCTTTTAATTTCAGGAAGGGTATTTTGGACATTCTCAACATATTCCAAGTTTAATAAATGTGTATAAGTGTCGTTTTCTTGAGACTAAGGGTTTCAAAACCCATTTTTCTTAGCATTCAAAGTGAGAATTCTTGAAAGACAAAGAAGAGAAAGCTTGAAACTTTGAGTTTGGAGTTGAGCTTCTTGTGAAGTTTAGCGTTCTTCTTCATCCTAGGTATGTAAGGCTAACTTAAAACATGGAATTGTCCTTCCATGTGCCCCTTAATTGATTTTAATGGATAGATGAATGCAGTGAGTTTTCAAGTATGAATTTCTTGGGTGTTTTCATATAAAGTATACTTATTCTTTGTAATTTTCATGTTGATGATCATCACAAACTTAATTTACTATGTACATGTTATATTATGAAGTATTTTATACAATTCCATATGCTATTTTATTAAAGATTGTAAGAATGAACTTCGGAGATGGGTCTAGAGCCTTGATGGTATGAATGTTCTTGTTGGTTGTGGTTGTAGTCATCAATTGAGTGTGTTGATAATGATGATGAGATTGATGTCCTTAGAGGCTTAATAAGATTGAAACTTAATTCTAAAAGAATGTTCCAAGTCCAAGAGTTGAGGATTGAAGTAATGAGTCAAGTTAAAAATGTCCAATGAGACTAGATAAAGTGTAATCCTATTGTTTGATGTCTTATGAGTATGTTGAGTCCTGGGAGGAGTATTGAATACTGAAATGAGTAAGAGTAAGTCATATTCGCACTCATGAACTACATGGCCAGCGTAGGAGAGGATTGAATCATAAAATCGAATGTTTCCTTAGTCCCAACAGAGAACTTGATGTTCTTTATTTGTGGATCCACATATGGGACGTCCTTTACCCTGGTAAGGTACTGGACGGATTTTGCAATGACATCATTTTGTTGTATCATCACTGGTTCATAGGTGATGATTTTCGATTAGAGAAACTCCCAGATAGGTTCCACACTGTTAGTACTATGATGTTGATGTGATGGTATGAGTCGTGATTGATGTTGATGAGTTACTGTCTAGTCCTTATCCTAAGCTGAGATAAGTATCTTATGCGTTGATATTCTTTCATGTTATTTCTGCTTATATTGTTTTATTCAGCTATTTTAAATACCGTACATTTCACATATTGACGCCATTTGGCACTATATTATTTTATGATGTAGATACAACAGATGGAGGACTTCAGCAAGCGAATCATTGAGGTTCAGAGTTTCTAGTCCTAGACATTTGTGAGTCCTCCCTGCATTCGGAGGATACTATTTAGTTTCTTTATTATGTTTTGAGTTTATTCTTTTGATTTTGTGGTAGCCATGGCTTGTCATAGTACCTTCTTAGACTGTAGAGGTAGAGGGTTCATAGACATAGAGATGATGGTTTTAAGGTCGGGGTCTTTCCCTTTCTAAACTGAGTTTCTTAGATCTATCTTATGCTATGGATGTTAAGACTAGTCTTTTGGCCTATGGCCCTTATTTCATTAATACCGATGTGATTGAGTTGCCCCCTGTTCTAGTTACTCTATTTCTGATGGTTTTTGCTGAATAGTTGATTGAATGACTATCTTAAAACCGAGTGGTTCGCTTGGGGGCTAGCAATAGTCTCTGAGTGTCGGCCATGTCTAGAGTACCCTCCTGGAGCATGACAAATTTAGTATCAGAGTACAGACTTCAAGTGTCCTAGGAAGTCTATGAAGTCATGTCTAGTAGAGCCTTGTTTATGGGTGTGTTGTACACCACACTTCATAAGCAGGAGGCTATAGGACATTAGGAATGGTTACCCTTCATCTTTATTCTGAGTTCGTGCGATAGAGTTTAACTCTATGAAACTTTTTCCTAATTTGTGCGTTACATGTTTGCAGATCATGCCTCCTAAACATACTATTGCCCAAAGAGATACCTCAGCTCCAGCTGCTAAGAATCCCCCACTAGAGGTCCCTGCTCAGACTAGGATGAGAAGATAGGGTCGATCTGCTAAGACTGCTGATGTTCCACAGGCACCTCCTGCATAGTCAGCCTCCACCACAAAGGCAGACCTTGGGGGAGTCATCACTATGCTCACCCAGCTAGTGGCCTCCCAGAATAATAGTCAAGGGCCCCAGGCCCAGCTCTAGCTCTCAAGAGCCCACTATTATAACCAGGTTCATAGACTTTTTGAGAATGACGTCGCTAGTTTACACAAGGTCAAAAGTTGAGGAAGACGCACGGAACTTTATCAACGAGATGTGCAAGGTCTTGAGGGTTATGCATATGACTGAGATTGAGGGAGTTGATCTTGCCTCCTATAAGCTTAAAGATGTTATCAATGTTTGGTATAACTAGTGGAAGGATAGTCGAGGTAAGGATGCTGAGCCTGTTGAGTGGGATGAGTTTGAGACTGCTTTTCTCGGTCACTTCTTTCCCCAAGTGTTGAGGGAGACAAAAGTTCATGAGTTTGTGAACTTAAAGCAAGAGGGGATGACTGTTAAGGAGTACAATCTCAAGTTCATTAAGTTTTCTAGGTATGCTCCAGAGATGGTCTAGGACATGAGGGCAAAGATGAGGAAGTTCGTTTCTGGGTTGGGCAGGTATGTGAAAAAGGAGTGCAAAGCAAACCATCTCAAGGATTATGGTTTATGCCCAGCAAATCGAGGAGCATAAGAAGGAGGATAAAGAAGACCATCTAACCAAGAAAGGCAAATCAGCGAGGCATGAGCCTAGCCAGCAGAAGCAGAATAAGAGTGATAAATCCCACTTCCAGAAGAGGTCTTCTAGCTATGCACCCTCTACAGCAAGCACACCTATCCAACAAAATAGGTATCATCAGAAGTCTTATGGTCACCAGAATTTCAGGGCTCAGAGTTCTCAATCCGAGGTTAGTGTGACCCAAGGTTCGAGGGGAAAGCCACCCTGTGGCAAGGGTGGCAGATTACACCTAGGTGAGTGTTGCGAGGGCAGAAATGCTTGTTATAAGTATGGGCAGACTGGTACTTCCAGAATGAGTGTCCTATGAGAAGACAGGGTGATGGAAGCAATTAAGCATAATCCTCCGCAGTACCCCTAGATAGTAGTCATTAGAGAGGTACTACTAGGGGTACAGGATGTAGGGCAAACTGTCTTTATGCAATGGGTAATCGTCAGGACCAGGAGGTGGCACCAGATGTTGTTACGGGTATCCTTTGAGTCTTTACTTTTGATTGTCATGCATTGCTTGATCCTGGTGCGACTTTATCTTTTGTAACTCCCTATGAGGCTAGTTGGTTCGGGATTCTTTAAAATCTCTAAATGTGGGGTTTTTGTGATTTAAGAACAAAAATAAAAATAAACACTATACTAACTATGCAGGAAGACACTCAAATGTAGGGACAACATGGAAATTGTGTTCCCCGTGATTCGTTGACTCAATTAACCTAAACAACATGACTCGAATTAGGAAATTGCATGTAGGATGGTAACTTAAGTTCTTCCGACCCTCTTATGAAGGTGAAGGTCGAATTTCACCATGGCACGTGGTCGGCAACCACGGTGTGCCAACTAAACATTATCTATTATCCCAGTCAACCTCCCCTTGGTCAGGTTTGGTTGATTAGACGATAACACATCAATCGAATCCTGTCATTTACTTTCCTTTTCCTATTTGTCACTACCTTGGTTGGGCTAGTGATAGTAGGCGGGGGTTGGGGATGGCCACCACCCAACAA
>DF368712.1:8454-18552 GCA_000787875.1 Solanum virginianum
TATCGGAGACATGGTCAGGTGGAATCTTCTGGAGTTATGCTATGGTATGGCGCGAGTATGGAGGTCGCCATCGTTCTTGTCCATTGATTCTTACTAGTACTTCTTTGACTCTTGATTAAGCTGAGACCATAATATGACACACATACTAACATGGAATCCTTTGACTACGATCTTTGACTAATTTGAACTCTATATGTATTTCTGTTGTCTATATTCCTTTGGCTATTCTGATGATCATATGGACTTCCTGCTTTACATATTCGGTACGTCTTTTGTACTGAACCCCGTTCCTTCGGGGGCTGTGTTTCACGCCCGCAGGTCCCGACGTACAGGCTAGAGGTCCTCCAGCTTAGGATCTCCATTGCCGCTTCTGACGAGCTCCCCTACTTCAGAGCTATCCTTGGGTATATCATGTTATTACTTTGATGCTTCAGATACTATTTATTTTGGGTATGACGGGTGGCCTGTCCCGTCTTTTGATTCTATGTACTCGTATTAGAGGTCTGTGGATACGTGGTGAGAGTGGGTCATGTATGATGGTTCTTCCAGCATCTTGTATTTATATGTATGTATAACATGTGATGCTAGCCACCAGTTTAGTTGTCCGGGTGCCATATCGGGTACCAGTCATGGCCCATAGGTTGGGTCGTGACATTAATAATCAAGCTATTTGATAAAAAAACTTCATAGCTAATTACAAAATTATCCCGTAATGATCCTCCAAGTCATGTTTTTACTACCTCTTCCTTTTCACTTGTTAGAGCTTTCCTATAGCAACTCCAGGTCATTTATTATCACGCCCTGGGAGGGTAGCCCCCCGATCGAACCACTTGGCCTCATCATCATCGAGTAGCTTCTTCTACAAGTTGATTCCTTCACAATATATTGACAGATGATCGAACCACTTGGCCTCATCATCATGTCGTACTCAACAGTGCAAGAAATAACTCAATCAGGAAGAATTATATAAGGAAAATATAACTCTTATATCATAGTTTATAAATGAAAATAAATTTAGATACATAAAACTCCTCAAAATCCTCCACTCAAATGTATATGAAGCCTCTACTCAATAGTATAGGATGGTGCCATGATAGGCCATAGACATCTCAAAATCAAAGAAAGAAAAGATACTAATTAAACTCATAAGAATAAAAGAGCGCCTCTGGATAGCAGAGAGCGCTCACCAATTCTGGAATTATACTGATATGGACCTCAACGATGTGTGTGCTGAAGTCTTCTATCACCTATATCTGCATCATAAAATGATGCAAGCCCAAATGGACGTCAGTATATGGAATATACTAGTATGTAAAATAGCTCAAGAAAAGTAAAGCTCGACTCACTCATTTTGACTCAACAAATCATACTCAACTCAGGATATGCAAGTTTTATAGTAAAATCATGCTTTTAAAAAAATAGGCTCAGTAAAATAAACTCATTTAAATCTCATACTCAATCAATGTTGATTGGGAGTTTCTCTTAACCGACATCCTCATCCTACCACCTTTAATTAGGTGATGCACAACGAATCAGCATCATTGACACACCCACCCATAACTTCCCATGGAAAAGGGTAATAAACTCTCTCATGGATCCAAGGTAAATGTCCACTTGTGGAACAAGAGTCGTCAGACTAGCTATAACGACTATCCTACGCTAGCCATGTAGTTCTGTGGGTTAAAGTAGAAGTGTACTCGGTCCCCGCTCGGTGCTCAATACTCCTCCCAAGACTAAATCATACTCAACTCATCAATAAACTCAATCCTCAATCTCAGTCAATTAACTTAAAGCTCAAAACTCAATGCTTATTTCAACTTAATTTCTCATGAACTCGTTCAGTCAATGCAAACAAATCAGCTCAGCTCAAACTCAACAGTCATTTAGCCTTACTCAATTTACTCATTATATAATGAAAGTAAGATATTCATGTGTAGAAATACATGTGACTCAATGCAACATGCTCTTCATACTCAATCATTCTCAAATTACTCAACTCTAAATGCTCAATTTACATCAACTCAAATATTCAATAATGTGAATAGAATTTCATAAAAATCATATGATTTAGGGTTCATACTATCAAGTGTGAAGTATATGTGTAAATCTCATATCAATCCTCATGCAATATAGTAATTATCTCATGTAATAAAATAGGACCTCATGAATGAATACAAATATTTGGAATTAAGATACTAGAATTTCTCAAAAATCTCAACTCTTCTCAAATCTTGACTCAAGATAATGGAAAGAGGCATATGAAGAAAGTAATTTCATACTTTGGTAAGCCTTACATACCTGGAAATTGAAGGAACAATCGAACCTCAATCAATCCTTACTCTTGAGATGAAAACCCTAACTTCTTCCTTCTTCTCCAAAGCTCTCAAGAATACCCAAGTGTGGAGAATGAGAAATAATGTCCTTAGAGTTTATTTTAGAACCTCGTTCAAGTACAAAAATGTCTAGGGTTTAATGGGATAGGTAGTGGAATGAACAAAAATACCCCTTGTTAAAACTGTCGATTGAACCTATGAAACTTCGTGCTCTATGGGTTGTAGATCACTCTCGTAGACTGGAAGTCTGAAAATCCTTAGTTACTGGAAATTAATACAAGACCTCCTTTTATGAGTCGTAGTCCATTATATGAGTCATAGGTGACCTCTTGTGTATAAGAAAATCTGAAGTTGGGCTCACTGAAATTTAGTACGGACCCTCATCTTATGAGTCGTAATTCGAGTTATAAGTCGTAAACTCATTCTTGTAAGCAAGATGAACCTGGAGTCTGAAACACTAAAATTTCATATAAAACCTCGATCTACGAGTTGTAAACCTCTCAACGATTTGTAAACCTCCCCGGTAACCTACGTCTGCCTTTTTTCTCATTCTTTTTCTCAGTCATCCCTTGCACATACTCAACTAAATAGAATAGGAAGAAATTAAAGGGTGCTAAAGAAGGATAGGAATTTGGGTCAAGGCACGAATCTCCCTATAGACTCCAACAATCAACGAGCTCTCATCTCACCCATGCAATCAACAAATCAAGGAATTTAGCAAGCAAAACAATCAACCAAATCACATCAATCCTCACTCGGACTCCAAAACTCTATCGTCATCACATGGAGAATGAAAGAAGGACTCAAGGAATGGAAATTCAAGAATTTAGAGGGGAAAATTTACCATCAGCTCTCTCATTCATCAGCAGGTAGGAATAAATGAGGATATTTGGCCTTCATATCCTCCTCCACCTCCCGAGTAGCTTCTTCTACAAGTTGATTCCTTCACAATATATTGACAGATGCAATCTTTTTGTTCCTCAACTTGCAAACCTGATGATCAAGGATCTAGATATGGATCTCCTCATAACTTAGGTTGTCTCTCACTCCAATACTCTTAACAGGCACAACCAATTGTAGATCTCCCAAATACTTTTTAAGCATGGAAATCTGGAAAACTAGGTGGATGGCCTCTAACTCTGATGGAAGCTCTAACTCATATACCACATTTCCCACTCTCTTTATGATCTGATAAGGGTCAATGTATCTTGGACTCAACTTCCCTTTCCTTCCAAATCTCATCACACCCTTCATGGGCGACACTTTCAAATACACCTAATCATTGACCTCAAACTCTAAATTTCTCCTTCTGATATCTGTGTAGGATTTCTATCGACTCTGGGCTGTCTTCAACCTTTCTAGAATGATCTTTACCTTTACCATAGCTTGATAAACTAAGTCTGGTCCAATTAACTCTGCTTCACCTACCTTAAACCATCCAATTGGCTACCTATACCTCCTCTCATAGAGTGCCTCATATAGAGCCATCTGAATACTCGAATGAAATTATTGTTGTAGCAAATTCAATAAAATAAAGTGCTCATCCCAAAGTTATCTGTCTGAGGGTGGAAAGTTGTACTAAAGAGCACCTTCATACCCAAATTCTTCTAAAAAGATCTCCAAAACTAGGCAGTGAATTGGGCTCCTCTATCTGAGATAATAGATAAGGGAACTCCATGCAATCTAACAACCTCCCTTATGTATAATCAGGCATAATCCTCTGCAGCGTCAATTGTCTTGACTGCCAAGAAGTGGGCTGACTTAGTCATCCTATCAACTATCACACAAACCAAGTGATGCTGTTTGTGAGATCTCGATAAACCTATAACGAAGTCCATATTAATCATCTCCCACTTCCACTTAGGGGTCTCAAAGTTTTGAGCTACTCCACATGGCCTTTCGTGCTCAACTTTAACTTGTTGATAATTTGGGCACTTGGAAATGAACTCAGCAATATCTCTTTTCATTTCGCCCCATCAATAGACTTCCCTCAAGTCATGGTACATCTTGGTAGACCCTAGGTGAATGGAATATTTGGAGCTATGGACCTCTGCTATGATCCTCTCTCAAACCCCATCCATATTTGGAACACACAATCTACCTTGATATCTCAATACTCCATCTCCCCCTTTGGCGAAAACCATAATTTTCTGCTTATGTGCATCCTCCTTCAACTATAGTAAAATAGGATCTTGATCTTGTTTCTCTTTCACCTCCACTACCAGAGATGATGCAGACCCATTATGCACATGAACTCCTCCTTCACCTAACTCACTAGTTGAACGCCCAATCATACCAGTCTATGAAACTCTTTGGCTAACTCCCTCTTCTTCTCCTTTACATGGACGGTGCTCCTCATGGACAACCTGATAAGAGTATCAGCAACCACATACTTTACGTGGGTGATAGAGGATACTCATGTCGTAGTCTTTGAGTAACTCAAGTCATCTCTTCTGCCTCAAGTTAAGCTCCTTCTGGGTGAAGACATATTGCAGGCTCTTGTGGTTTGTAAATACATTAACATGGGCCCTATATAAATATTAGCTCCATAGCTTGAGAGAAAACACCACCGCTGCCAACTCCAAATCGTGAGTGGTATAGTTCTTCTCATACACCTTAAGTTGTCTAGAAGCATAGGAAACAACCTTTCCCCTCTGTATCAACACACATCTGAATCCTATCCAGGAAGCATCACAGTAGATAACAAACCCATCAGTTCTATTAGCCAAGGTCAACACCCATGCGGTAGTTGACCTCATCTTCAACTCTTGGAAGCTTTTCTCATACTTGTCAAACCATTAAAACTTGACCTTCTTCTGAGTCAATTTCAATGGCGCGGATATGGATGAAAATCATTCAACAAATCTTCGGTAATAGATATTTAATCATAAAAACCTCCTTATATCAGTCAGCAAAGTTAGTCTTGGCTAGTTCTTGACTGCCTTAATCTTTTGAGTATCCACTCGAAATTCATCTCCAGAAATTACATGACCTAAGAAAGCCATAGAGTTGAGCCAAAATTCGCACTTAGAAAACTTTGCATATAACTCATTGTCTTGGAGTGTCTGCAAGGTGATTCTAAGGTGATTGGCATACTTTTACTCATCTCTAGAATACACCAAAATATGATCAATAAACACAATCACAAACATGTCAAGATGCTATCTGAATACTCTGTTCATCAAGTCCATAAAAGCTGCGAGTGCATTTGTTAAGCCAAATGACATCACCAAGAATTCAAAATGACCACATCAAGTTTGAAAAGTCATCTTCGGGATATCATATTCTCTCACTTTCAACTGACGATAGCCTGATCTGAGATCTATCTTAAAGAAAATAGTAGCTCCCTGAAGTTGGTCGAACAAATCATCAATCCTCGAAAGGGGATATTTATTCTTGACTGTCACCTTATTCAACTGACAATAGTCAATACCCATCCTCAGAGAACCATCCTTCTTTCACACGAATAAGATTGGAGCATCCCATGGAGAGACACTCGACCTTATGAATCCTTTCTCTACCAAATCTTTTAACTGCTCCTTTAACTATTTTAATTCCTCAGGGGCCATCCTATATGTAGGAATAGAGATAGGCTAAGTGTTAGGAAGAACATCAATTTCGAAGTCGATCTCCCTCTCGGGAGGGACTCTAGGAAGATCCTCATAAAACATATTAGGAAACTCACTCATAAGCAGGATATACTCAAGAGTAGGGGCTCAACTTCATCAGACTTAAACTCGCATGAGGTGGTAGATACATCCCTTAGAGATTAGTTTCCAGGCTTTGAGGTAAAAAATAAACTTACCCTTCGATGCAACAGAATCTCTTTTCCACTCAATAA
This sequence comes from Solanum virginianum, assembly GCA_000787875.1. Taxonomy (NCBI): domain Eukaryota; kingdom Viridiplantae; phylum Streptophyta; class Magnoliopsida; order Solanales; family Solanaceae; genus Solanum; species Solanum virginianum. Next base: position 14,629 of record DF368712.1, read on the forward strand.
CAAGCTTATTCATAAACTAGAATTTGACAGTCCGAGTTCGACAATCAACGGAGGCATAACAGGTGTAAGCCAATCCATACCAAGGATCACATCGAAATCAACCATCTCTAACTCAATCAAATCAAAAGGAGTATCCCTATGATAGATAGACACCACACAATCTTTATAGATTCTCTCAGCTCGAATGATGAACTTACTAACAGGAGTAAAAATAGAAAATAGCTCAACAAAACACTCAGAAAGAATCTCAAATCTATTTGCCATATATGGAGTCACAAAAGAGCAAGTTGTACCCGAATCAAGTAAAGCATAGCAAGGAAAGGTAAAGAGTCGAAGCATACTCAGCACAACATCTGGTGCAAACTCCTGATCCTATTAGTTTCCCATCGCATATAGATGGTTTGTCCCACCGCTTGCCCTTGATGCAACATCTCTCTGATTATCCCTCACTGGTGGTGCCGTGGTGGAAGACTGGGTTTTATTGCCCCACGTCGGACACTCCCTATGAAAATGACCCGATTGGCCACACTTGTAGCAAGTATTCCCTCCATCTCTACATTCTCCCAAATGTATCTTGACATATTTTCCACAAGGTGCCTTCTCTTTAGAGCCAAAGGTCACACTAGCTTGAGACTATGCACCCTGTGCCCTAAAGTTCAGCTGACCTTAGGACCTGTGGCTCTGGTTTGGTGTATTAGCTGAAGATGGTGCATAGCCAGAGGATTTCTTCTAGAAATAGGACTTATCTCCCTTACTCTGACTGGGCTTAGGCCCTACTGATCTGGCCTTCTTACTCAAATGCTCCTCTCTGTCTTTGTTCTTGTTTTCCTCAGTTTGATGGACATAGACCATCATTTTGGAGATATCCATACCTGGGATCAGTAATGCCGCCTTGCTTTCTCTCTTCACTTGCCTGGCCAAACCAGATACAAATTTTCTCATCTTCGCCCTCATATTCGGAACCATCTTTGAGGCATACCTGGACAGCTGGATGAAATTTAGACTATACTTTTTAATAGTCATCCCTTCTTGTTTTAAATTCACAAACTCCTCGACCTTCGCCTCTCTCAACTCTTGAGGAAAGAAGTGATCGAGAAAAGCATTCTCGAACTCTTCCTAAATAGCAAGCTCAGTATCATCACTTCGACTCTCTTCCCTTTGATTCTACCACACATTAGCCATATCATTAAGCTAATAGGAAACAAGCTCTACTCCATCAGTCTCAGTGCATGCATAGTTTTTATCACATTCCACATCTCATCAATGAATTTCTGAGGGTTCTCCTCAACCTTAGACCCAGTCTAGACAGATGGGTTCATCGTCAGAAAGTCTCTCAGTCTGGAGGCAGCCATTGGCTCATGAGAGCTAGAACTAGCGGTTTATGAACCCTGATTCCCACTCTGGGCAACTACCAATTGGGTGATCATAGCAATGGCTCCTCAAAAGTCAGCCTCTAAAGTAGGAGTAGGTGGAACAGTAGGTGTCACAGGAACACCGGTAGTCTTGGGCGGTCGACCTCGACCCCTCATTTCCATTTGAGGAGGTACCTCTAAAGTAGGGTTCTCAGCAGTGCTGGCTGAGGCATTCCTCTAGGTTATAGTACATCTAGGAGGCATGATCTACAATCACATAATGCATGAGTTAGAAAAGAATTTTATAAAGTTTTCAACTCTATTGCACGAATGCAGATCATAAGAAAGGGTAACAGTTCCTAATGTCTTGTAGCCTCCTACTTATGAAGTATGGTGCATAACACACCCTTAGACAAGACTTTACTAGACAAGGTTTCATAGACTCCCTAGGACTCTTGAAGTTGTGCTTTGATACCAAGTTTGTCATGCCCCGAGAGGGTACTCTTGGCATGATCGGCACTCAGCGACTATTGCTAACCCCCGAGCAAATTACTTGGCCTTATCGTCATATTATACTCAATAATGAAAGAAATAACTCAATGAGGGAGACATCATATAAGGGAAAATATAACTTTATTGGATCATAGTTTATAAATGAAAATAAGTTTAGATACATAAAACTCCTCAAATCTTCTACTCAAATGTCTATGAAGCCTCTACTCAACAGTCTAAGATGGTGCCATGATAGGCCATAGATACCTCAAAATCAAAGAAAGAAAAGATACCAAGTCAACTCATAAGGATAAAAGAGCGCCTCCAGATAGCAGAGAGGCTCACCAATTTTTGAAGTGTACTGATCTGGACCAACGATACGTGGGCTGAAGTCCTCTATCACTTGTATCTGCATCATAAAATAATGCAGGCCTAAATGGACATCAGTACATGGAATATACTGGTATGTAAAATAGCTCAAGAAAAGTAAAGCTTGACTCACTTATCTCAACTCAATAAATTATATTGAACTCAAGATATGCAAGTTTTATAGTAAAATCATAATTTTTTTAAAATAGACTCATTTAAAACCTCATGCTCAATCAATGTTGCTTGAGAGTTTTTCTTAACCGACATCCTCATTCCACCACCTTTAATTAGGTTATGCACAATGAATCATCATCGTTGCCACGCCCGCCCTTAACTTGCCATGGAAAAAGGCGATCAACTCTCTCATAGATCCAAGGTAAATGTCCACTTGGGGGACAAGAGTTGTTAGACTAGCTGTGACGACTATCCTATGCTGGCAATATAATTTTGTGGGTTAAAGTAGAAGCGTACTCGCTCCCCACTTGGTGCTCGATACTCCTCCCAAAACTAAATCATGCTCAACTCATCAATCAACTCAATCCTCAATACTCAGTCAATCAACTCCAAGCTCAAAGCTCAATGCTCAATTCAACTCAATTTTGCATCAGCTCATTCAATCGATGCAAATAAATCAGCTCGGCTCAAACTCAACGGTTATTTAGCCTCGTTCAATTTAGTTATTGTGTAAAGCAACCAAGATATTCATGTGTAGTAATACATGTGACTCAATGCAGCATGCTTTTCATACTCAATCATGCTCAAATTATTCAACTCTAAATGCTCAATTTACATCAACTCAAATATTCAATGATGTGAATAGAATTTCATAAAAATCATATGATTTAAGGTTCATACTATTATGTGTGAAGTACATGTATAAATTTCATATCAATCCTCAAAGCAATATAATAATTATCTCACGTAATAAAATAAGACCTCATGAATGAATACAAAGATTTGGTATTAAGATACTAGAATTTCTCAAAAATCTCAACTCTTCTCAAATCATGACTCAAGATAATGGAAAGGGGCATGTGAAGAAAGGAATTTCACACTTTGTTAAGCCTTGCATACTTGGGAATCAAAGTAACAATCGAACCTCAATCAATCCTTGCTCTTGAGTTGAAAACCCTAACATCTTCCTTCTTCTCCAAAGCTCTCAAGAACACCCAAGTATGGAGAATGGGAAATAATATCTATAGGGTTTATTTTAGGACCTCATTCAAGTATAAAAATGTCTAGGGTTTAATGGGATAGGTAATGGAATGGACAAAAATAGCCCTTATTAAAACTGTCGATTGGGCCTATGAAATCCCATCTACGACTCGTAGAACAATCTAAGAGCCATAAATCACTCTTGTAGACTGGAAGTCTAAAAATCCTTAGTTACTGAAAATTAATACGAGACTTCCTTTTATGAGTCATAGTCAATTATACGAATTGTAGGTGACCTCTCGTGTATAAGAAAATCTGAAGTTGGGTTCATTGGAATTTAGTACGGAACCTCATCTTACGAGCCGTAATTTGGGTTACGAGTCATAAACTCATTCTCATAAGCAAGATAAACCTGCAGTCTAAAACACTGAAATTTCATAGAAAACCTCGATCTACAAGTCGTAAACCTCTCTACGACATGTAAACCTCTCTCGTAACCTATTTTTGCTGCTTTTCTCAGTCTTTTTCTTACCCATCTCCTGCACATACTCAACCA
>DF368711.1:5105-16402 GCA_000787875.1 Solanum virginianum
AATCGGAGAGGGTCAATAATCTATCAGATCACCAAGAAACATGAAAGGGAAGTTGTTTGGACTTTACTTTTAGGAGAAACCTACAAGATTGGGGGATGGACGTGTTCCAAAGGCTATTGGAGTTGCTCTTCAAGCAAATCAGGCACAACCTTCGTGATTCTTTGAGATGGGACTTGAGGAGCAATGGTTTGTTGTCAAATCTCTCTATTAGAGCTTTTTTGTGAGAGAGGAGATGCCTTTTCCACATCTTTTAATTTGGATTCCTAGGGCACCCAGGATGGTGTGCTTTTTTTGCATGGTTGGCAGCGAGGGGAGCGATTCTGACGGTGGAGAACCTAAGGAAGAGAAATATCACTCATGTTAGCTGGTATGTTATGTGCAAGTGTTTAGGTGAAGAAATTGATCATCTATTGGTGCATTGCAAAGTGATGTCGAGCTTGTGGAGGGTGGTCTTGAATTATTTTGGCATACACTTATTAATGTTGAGTGCTGTTAGAGATGTCCTGCACAGTTGGGCTGGAAAACTTTGAAGGCAAAAGTCATGGAGGGTTGCCCCATTAGCTCTTATGTGGGCTGTATGGCAAGAGAGAAATAGGAGAGCTTTTGAGGGGATCGAAAATGAGTTTGCACATTTATGAAATAGCCTTTTTGTTTGATTGCTTTTTGGTGCAGCCTCGAAATTCCTCCTTTTATAGAGGATTGAGCATCTTTTGTAGAGAATCATGTTTTTGATGTAGATTCTCTACTTTTTTTGGTTAACCTCTTGTATACAGGATCTTTTATTCCTGCTGTCAATAATATTATTTACCCTATCAAAGAAAATGATGTTTGTCTATAGGCATTTTTCTCTTAGGGGTACAATTGCACACAATGACTTCATGTGGTATGTTACTTTGATATCCCTCTGTCCGATTGTGTCATTTGACACTTTTTGCTGACTCGGCATAGTGTGTGCGCAACACGAATATTAAGCACGTTTGAACCTCAAATTTTTTAAACCCTGTTTTCTCATGTGCTTGTGTTTAGAAAATAATTGCCCCCTAGATATTGAAGATAAACATATACATTGAGTGGCCACATCCTCACATTGGAATTGGCCATTGTGGTGAACACTATTTTTATTTTTCCCCACACCAAATAGGCAAAAGTATAGCTTCATGTTGAAGAGTTGCGACCAACATCACTTACCTTTCATTTCCTCTGTCTTTTCCTTTTCTTACTATTGTAGCCTCATGTTGGTCTAATTTGGCAATTACTATTTCAGTCTAAGCTTTCCCTGCGAATCATTGAGGTAGAGCATAATTGAAAATTGAGATGCATGGCTATTGCTTTGGGGTTCATGAAACTGGTCTTTACATTAACATATTTTTGCGTGCATTATGTAGGTTATTGAATTTGTGAAGAGCAATATTGGGACATATACACCATTACTAGCAAGAAATTCAGTCTACGTGGATTTTCAATTTCTGAAGGTATATTTATATTAGTATAAATCTATAAACATATCATATTGAGGTATCTCATTGCACAAATTAGTGGATTTGTGTATATGTGCCTGGTCGCATTGCCCCACCGGAGGCAAAGACACTAGGTGATATCCTTCCATCTATCCAAACTTTGGTGGATAGAGTTACCTAGCACCTGGGCTAGTGGGAGTTACCAAGTATCCACGAAATTAGATTAGTCTAGGTGCACGGCTGTATGCAAGCTGGCTCGGACGTATGGTTGTCATATATATATGGTGTACACACACACACACATATATAGCGCCCTCCCCATTTTTTGATTTCCCCAAAAGCCCTTACTATTTCTTTTCAACTAATTAAAACTACAGACTATGTCATTTTAACCCAAATGCATTACCCTCTTCGCCGCATCACCCAAAAACTCTCAGCATATCTTTTAGATCTAGAGTAGTTGTGGTGAGTGTAAAACATATTTTGATTAAATTATAACTCTCAGCATAAGTAGAAAAAAAGTGGGAAGCAGGTAATTCCATTTAAATATTTCATCTCTGTTCCTTTTAGATATGGAAAAAAGGGAAAGGAAAAGAAAAAGAAATAGAAAGGACGACTAACAACGAAAAGCACATGATAGTGTATAAATATGATAACATCAACATATATATGACCAGGGATGAAATAGTTAAATGGAATTACTTGTTTCCCACTTTTTTGAGACGAGGGTTCCTAGGAAACAACCACTCTATCTTGTGAGGTAGTGGTAGGGTCTACGTACATTCTACCCTCCCTAGACCCCACTTGTAGGATTCCACTGGGTATCTTGTTCTTGTTGATCTCTGTTCCTTTTAATTTGACAAGCTAGAAGACTTTTACAACTAATGAATTTGTGATTCCCAAATGTCATTGCTTTTGATGTCCTTGGTAACAAATAAAAATCAATTCTTCTGTATAGCACAGAAACCGAAACAAACTAGCCCCAATCCCCAAATGCAAACCCATCAGTGGCGATACTATGTTTATTTAACATTATTTTAGTTTTTGTAATATCCAAAATCTAGTGACAAGGAGATCTGGAGATTAAGATTTTGACATTTAACTGAAAGATACATGGAGAAATTGAGTATAGCATGAGAAGATGGAGATAAAATGAACCATGAATGGGTAAAATTGAAGCTGAAATGGGAAAACTGCAGAGAAGAAAGGAGCTTTTGGATGAGACAGGCAAGAGGGATTTGGGGGATTTTGGGTTGAAATGACAAAGAAGTCCCTAATTTTCATTAGTTCGCAAAAGACGTAAGAGCTTTGGGGAAAATTAAAAAGTTAGCCGGATGAAAGAAATGGCAAGGACCAGTTCGTTGGGAAATCAATAGACTTATTTGTTGGAAATACCAGAACATCACTGCTATTAAAAAAGACGGGATGTGTTTATAAGGGTGTTTTGGTGAACTCAAAAAATGGGTACCTTGCTAATATTCTACCTTCATGTAGTATGTTAGCATATATATAGGCAGAATACATCGATGGCTCCCTAAAATTGGCACCAACTTTCACTTAAACACCTTAACTAGAGGATGTTCATTTTAGACACCTCGTGTGAGGTCCGATTGTGTCATTTGACACTTTTTGCTGACTCGGCATAGTGTGTGCGCAACACGAATATTAAGCACGTTTGAGAAGATCTTTTTGTGAATATTTTTTTCTTTCTTTCTTCTTCTTCCTCACTCTGTCTTGCAACCTTACACCACCCTCCATTCCTTTTTTTTCCTCCTTCATCTTCCTTCTCACTCTTTCTCTCTGCTGCCATAAACTACGCTTCATCACCACACAAATTTTGAGAGAACTTACAATTTTTTGGGTTTTACACTATATAATTTTTTCTTCCTTGAAAATCAAATTTATTTTTTTATCCATCATTCAATACTAACACAAACTACACAATAATTGTAATTTTTTTTCACTTCTTTTGATTCCTCAACGAAGAGCTCTACGAGTTTTCCTCTGTCAGATTCTTTTTTTTTGGGATAAAGTTAACATTTTATAGGCAACGATATACCAATGGTGTTTTTCAGTGGTAATTACATCAGGAGTATACAGAGAGCAAAACTAGAAAAAAAATCTAACCTCTATACCCCTCCTAAACTGGCTAAGAAGTGAGTAATATTCTCCACCTCTTTGGGGAGGACATGATTACACCATAAGTAAAAGGTAATAAGGCAGTTCAACTTCAAACTCTGGAAAGGGATACTCTTCTTTTCAAAGCATCTCTGATTCCTTGCCTTCCAAATTGTCCACAAGATGCATGTAGGGACAATCTTCCATCTCTCCTTGTGACATGACATATTCCCTTCTCTATCCCACCATGTTAGAAAATTCGAAGTGTGTCTTGGCATGGACCAACTGATACTGCTCAAATTCAGAAAGACCTGCCACAGTTTTCCTGTTACTATGCAATGGAGAAAGAGATAGTTTGTTGTCTCTATTTCTGTTTCACAAAAAAACACCTGGAGCATAACTGCCTTCCCCTTTTCATAAGATTGTCCTGAGTTAGTATTACTTCTTTAGCTACCAACCAAGTGGAACAAGACACCTTGTGAGGTACTTTGATTTTCCATATCATCTTCCAAGGCCATGGTAGAAGCATTTCAGCTGGACTGTTAAGATGTCTATAAGTTGATTTTACTGTGAACTTCCCATTGTTGGCCCATAACCATTGTAAACTGTCCTAATTTGTATTAAGGTTGCTTACCTGCTTCAAAGACATGTAGAAATATACTAATCCGTCTATTTTCCAATCATTCAATATTCTCCTGAAAGGTAGATTCCATCCTTGATTGTTTCTGACTTTAGCTACTGTTGCCTCCTTCTGTTGGTTCAAATTATAGATCGCGTGAAGCAATGGTTTTAGGGAGTGTTGTCCAACCCACACATCATTCCGGAATGATCTCTTTCTACCAATTCCTATATCAATTTTTGAGTTTCTCCATGTTTTAGGCCACAGGTTCGTGATTGTTCTCCATAGTCCTACCCCATAAGGGTTTTTGACTTCCTTAGTAATCCATAAGCCCATCCGTTGCATATCTGGAGACATCTTTCCACAAACCTTGTTCTACAGAAGCAAGCTTCCATAGCCACTTGAAGAGGAGACTCTGGTTTTGAACTTTGAGATTCTTTATGGCTTATGTACATTCCCCCTTCTTTTTTGTTATTTAACACCACAAGAGGAGACTCTGGTTTTGAACTTTGAGATTCTTTATGGCTTATGCACATTCCCCCTTCTTTTTTGTTATTTAACACCACATCCCATTTCTCTAAGTGATATTTCTTTTCTCCCTCTCCCTTTGCTTGCCATAGAAATTCCTCTTGATGGAGTTTAACTTCTTTGAAACACTCACTGGTATAGGGAATAAAGACATCATGTAGGTTGGCATAGCATCCAGCACACTATTTATTAGTGTCAATCTTCCACTTGAGGATAGGTATTGACTTCTCCAATTTACTAGATTTTTTCAACACTTTTCCACCACTGCATTACATATGTTCTTTGATTTGCTCTTTACTCCTACAGGCATCCCTAGGTAGGTGGTAGGCATTTCTCCCACTTTACCTTCTAGAATGCCAGCCAGTCTGTTGATTTCTTGGACTTCATTAACCGGATAGACGAAACTTTTGCCCCAGTTTATATTTAATCCATAAACAGCTTCAAACAATATAAAAATGTTCCTCAGATGCTTTAGTTGTTCTTCCTCTGCACCACAGAACACTAGGGTGTCATCAGTGTATTGCAAATGGGAGATAATTAAGCTCCTGGTGTCACTGTCATTCATCTAGAACCCCTTGATCATGTTATTTGATTGTGCAGTTTTCAACATGTCACTTAATCCTCCCATAGCTAGGACAAAAAGGGAGGGGGAGAGAGGATCCCCTTGCCTTAATCCCTTTCGGAAGGAAAAAAGCCAGAAAGAGTACCATTTATTAAGACTAAGAATTTGACTGTTTCCACACAGTACTTCAACCAATTTATCCACCTTTTCCCAAAACCCATCCTCTCCAGTGTGTTCCACTCAAAGTCCCAGTTGAGATGATCAAATGCCTTTTCTATGTCCAACTTATAGAACCCTAGGACCTTTAGTTATTCTCCTCACATCTACACGCTCATTGGCTATAAGTATGGCATCCATGATCTGTCTGCCCTTGATGAAAGCCAATTGATGTGTATCCACCAGCTTTGATATTACTTTCTTGAGTCTTTCTGTTAGGTTCTTGGATATGATCTTGTAGACACTGCTAATCAGGCTGATGGGCCTGAAATCTTTCTACTTTGATGCACCCATCTTTTTTGGGATCAAAGCTATAAATATTGCATTGAAGCTTTTCTTTTAAAGTAGCCTTGACTTTGGAAAATCTGGATGGTTGCTATCACTTCTACCTTCATCACCTCCGAGCATTGTATGAAAAAAGCCATGGTGAAACCATCTGGACTAGCCTTGACTCCTACACAATTAAAAACACATTCTTTGATTTGCTGTTCTTCAAATTGGCTTTGAAGAAGGAGATTGTCTTCTGTATTGAGCCTAGCTTGTTCTCTGGGACTGAATTGAGGTCTGCAGTGTTCGTTCTCTCGGTAAAGATTTTGATAGAAGCCTATGATCTCTTCCCTGATTGTCTTTGAGTCAGTGACATTAGTTTCACTGATCAGAAGACTATCAATGTTGTTGCATCTCTTGTGACTGTTTGCTGTTCTGTGGAAAAACTGTGTGTTTTCGTCACCCTCTTTCAGCCATGAAGCCCTGGATCTTTGCCTTCATGCTATTTCCTCTTTCTTTGCCACGTCCTCAAACTCTACTGTCTGAACAACCCTCGGATATGACTCATCTTCAGACAGGCACCTTTGTTCCTGGATCACATCTAAATAATAAAGTTGATTCAAGATGTTTTGTTTCTATAAACCAAGATTACCTTGTACAGTTTTGCTCTATTCTTTCAGCTTCACTTTGAGAGCCTTCAACTTATAAGCTAGAATGTAGTCTGGCCTACCTACAAAAATTTCAGAGTCCCACCGCCCTTTAACTCTCTCTATGAAAATTTTAGTTTGCAGCCACCAATTTTCGAATTTAAAATAAGACTGTGACCTCTCCCAATTTCCACATTCTAGTAGAGCAAGGGGTTATGGTCTGACGTAACTCTAGGCATAATAGTTTGTTTGATTTTCTTGAAAGTTGTCTCCCATTCTTCTGAAAATAGGAACTTGTCTAATTTGCTGATGCAACATGTCTATCTCCTTTTCTCCAAGTATAACTGCCACTTGTGAGTGGTGGGTCTTCCAACTCCATATCCTCAATGAAGTCTGAAAGGTCCTCCGTATCTTTGGTGATTCGAATGCAGTTTTTCTTCTCAGGGAACCTCATAACATTGAAGTCCCGAGCAATCACCCAGGGGCCATTGAATAGGCTCCTGATTGCTCCCAGCTCCCACCGTAGCTCTTTTCTTTCCTCTCTATTCTTTGGAGCATACACACCTGAGAGGTGCCAGCAAAAATCCTGTGTTTTGCCCCTAAATCTTATAGTAATACAGTAAGCCTCGACCTCACAAACTTCTCCCTCCCATATGTTGTTGTTCCATAAAATGATGATCCTTTTTGGTACCTATGGCTTCCAGCTGTAAGAACTTCACCCTTCTATTGGCCCAAAATTCTTTAATTATCTCCCTTATATCACCTTTTAATTCAGATTCCTTAAAACAGTATATATTCGCCCTCCAGTTATGTAACATGTTCTTAATCAACAGCCTCTTCCCAGGATCATTGACGCCTCTCACATTCCACGACACTATGTTAACCTTCATTGAGATTATTTACGAAGCACCCCCCTCTGTTTCTTGTTCCAAAGCTAATAAAGTTGCTGCTTGGTTCCAGGTTTTTAATCTCCTTAGGAATCTTTTCTTTTGGAGTCATTAGCACTATTGCATTTGATACTTTTTCTGTTACTTGTCTTTTGCCATTAGTTTTCATGAACGAATTCAAAAGCCACCTCTACACAGCCTTGAAAATGGACTCCAATTCCTTACGTAGCTTAATTATATTCTGTTGGACCCACACGGGGATCGGCTTCTCTGATTCTGTTGCGCCTTCTTCCACTGCGGAGTTGAGAGGTAAAATATCCTCTACTGTGTCATCCCTCTCCTCCTCTTCTATCTGAAGATTCTCCTTTGCATATGTAGCCAAGCTATCCTTGTCCGTCTGAATGATGACATCGCATCATCATCGATTAGCTCTTCGGCCAATGCAAGATCATGGTTCGCTTCATCAATGGTTCCTGGGCTGATTACTAACCCACCTTCAGCCACCATTGATAGTTTATTAGCTTTTATCTCAATTTGGAATAGGTCTGGAGTATTTGTTATGTTAGGCCCAACTCTGTTTAAGTTATTGCTGACCTGGGCTAATGGGTCCAAGCCCAACCCTTCTTTGCTCTTTGTTTGGATTTTAAGTGGAAAGTCACGTGCCAAGTCACGTGTTAGGGTTAATTTTTAAAACAATTTGAACAACCCATGTGTTCCTCTGATTGTACAGCTGTCTCCAATTCAGATTAATATGTATCAGATCTCTGTATTATCCGTTGGTTTGAGGATTTGCCCACTGCACCAGTTCCAGCGATCTCCTTTTCTTCTTCGACATAAAATCTCAATGGCGCTTCATTCCATATTTGGATGATGTACCCGATTCCTTCAAATTCAATCCGTACTTCCTTTATGATGCTATTTCCCCAACCCTTCACCTGAATTCTCGCCCATTTTAAGTGATTTCGGAGTTCTGTTTCCTCCGTTTTAATCCATCCCCACAAGATTCCCCTACTACCTTAAAAACTTTATCTGACCACAGATGGAGAGGTAACCCTACCAGTCTGACCTATGTCTGCTTGATAGTTGCTCTAGATTGAATAGCATCTATGGTTGGTGTCGACCATTGGAGTTGCAGACTCTGTTTCTTCCATAACCAGCTCCATCTGAGAACATATTCTGCTGCTTTCATAGAGGTGAAGTCAAAGAGGAAACAATTTTTACCCGAGTCATAGATGTTCGGACCATGGGCTTGGTTCTAGTTCGAGTTAAGCCCATCTACAAATCTCTGATAGAGTCAGAACTTCAGATCCATTGGCTAAGACCTGACCATAAAGGCTCTGGTCAAAGGTTCATTGAGGGAATTCCTGGATTCACCCTCAATTTGGATTAAATCTTCCTCTTGTTTTGTAGCCGCAGTATCTATCCCTCGGGCAGTCCATTTACTTTTCCGGACTGTTTGAGCAGAAGAGGTCTGCTATATTTCTGCCTAGGCACTGATTACACACATATATCTCCCCCTATTTTTGAAGTTTCTTGTGCAAAATAGCTGCGTAGATAGGTCCTGTCGTTTCTATCTGCATACAATGTTGCTTTTAACCTTCGATACTTCATTGAGAGTCCGACACAGCCATTCCGTCTCTGACTAAAACTTGATCTACTCATCCTCTTTCTTCCACATTCAGTCTAGTTGTAAAGTCTGAAAGGTCCTCCGTATCTTTGGTGATTCGAATGCAGTTTTTCTTCTCAGGGAACCTCATAACATTGAAGTCCCGAGCAATCACCCAGGGGCCATTGAATAGGCTCCTGATTGCTCCCAGCTCCCACCGTAGCTCTTTTCTTTCCTCTCTATTCTTTGGAGCATACAAGACGAGGTTGTTAGTCAACATGTAAGGTCATAACCAAAGTGATGAAAGGAAAGTTTTCTGGTGCTGAGGCCATCGGAAGGGGTGGTTCTACCTCCAAGTAGGTAGGAGAGAGAACTATCTCAGTTTTCATGCCTGAGAGCATTTATCCTATGGCTAGTCCTTTTTGTCTCTGTCTGATTCTATCAACAACTCTCAATGGATATCTGGGATTCAATTGACTCGATTCTTGGATTTGGAACGACATGAAAAAGGACAATCGAGAGGGCCAACTTTGATCTTGTCTTCAATTAAAACAGTGTTGTTTAAGTGAAAGTTAGTGCCAACTTTAGGGCACTACTTTCTCAACAGTGCTGAAGAAAACAGCAATACCAATTCTCAACACTTGTTATATATCAACAATACTATATACATCCCCTAGTTAGGCTGTTTAAGTGAAAGTAAATGCCAACTTTAGGGGGCCACCGATGTATTCTGCCTATATATATATATATATATATATATATATATATATATATATATATATATATATATATATATATATATATATATATATATACACTGAACATACTAGCTAATTAAACTGAAGGCCCAAAAGATCGGGTAGCACAACATTTGAAATACTAAGTCTGGACCGTTAGGGTCGTGACCTGAATGACAATAAGTCAAGTAAACAAAGATAGATAAGCCAAAATAATAAAGTACTAGCTAGTCGACGAGGCTACAACTGAAGACATATGTCACGACCCAGAAATTTTGCGTGATGACACTTGCTCAAATCCCACTAGAACAAGTCAACTTTAGCTCAAAGGGATAATAAAATAATGCGCGGAAGTAATTAACTAGAATAGATAACAAAAACTGAGAATTTCTAAACTTAAAAATCACCCATGGATTTGGTTGTCATGCGTACAAGCCACTAACAATACGGAAGATCAAAGAAATACAGGTTCAAATTGTCTTTCTTCTCGAATAGAACAAGCACAAAGGAATAAGAACAAGAGAGTCAGCCAGATGTCAATAGCTACCTCTCTACGTCTCCTGAGAAATCTCATAACATCAAGGATAATACTATTTACTGTCTGGGCTCACAACCTACAAAAAAAATGTAGAAGCAAGGGGTGAGTACCAAAATACCACGTGGTACCCCGCAAGTAAACCAACTAAACAAAGAAGTCCAATAACCACATAACAAATGCACAATTATCATGTTCATGAAAATAAAATGTGCAAGATGTTCATACAATTCATACATTCAAAATGAGTAGCTCAAATACCATGAATTTTGCAATAGCCTCAACTTTCATATCATCGAGACCTCAACAACATTCACATCTAAAAATAATTATCACCTTGGCATCAAAAGTAAATCATCATCATCTCACATAGAAGAAAGAAAACTTGGGAATTCTACGAGAATTACAAAGTTTAGAAAGTCCACTTGCCTTAGTCAAATCATGGTCAATCTAACACTTTTGGCCTTTTCTTTTTGAATAGAATCCGTAGCACCACGATCTAGTCAAATAAATTGTCACAATTTAATTTTTGAAATGATCAACACTCATATTACTACATGTCTAGTCTAGACTCAAAGATCAACCTATTTTATACTCAATTTCCTAGATTTCGAGGCTAGTGTTAGATCCCAATAACTTCAATATTTAAAAATCTAATAATGATCATATACTACAAATTCTCAATATTAATACCAAGTATATTCAATTGAAATACACCCTATAGTGATATATTCGACTAACGAAGAAACAAGAGCACTGGGCGAAAGTGAGAAAATAATGGGAAGACAAGTTTTATGTCATATATAAAGAAATTCCTAATCATATGTAAAAGATCATTTGATTAAACTGTTTGTCACTATATAGAAACATAAATATTATTCCTTAACTAAAAGTGCATAGCAAACCTAGGAACAATTTCCTATTCAATTCCCTATTTCCAAAAACTCACTCTGCAGCCTACTATGTAAATATATTCTAAGTACTTAGCATCTCTCTCTTAACTACAAAATAGAAATAATACACTTTACCTGAAGCCAATTAAAACCTCCTTCGCTTCTTCCTGCTTTTTTTCTTCTGTTTTATCTTTTCAACAATTGGGCAATAACCCCTTTTTATAG
>DF368710.1:5719-21016 GCA_000787875.1 Solanum virginianum
GGATTTCCGATCAACGCAGAAAATTGAGTCTGAAAATAATCTCGACCTGATTTAAAACAAACCGGATCGAATTACAAAATTGCACATTTGTGCTAAAACAATAGCAAATCTGCGCCCTCTCCGCGATGTACCAGGGACATGGACTTGCACATGTGTTTTTTTAGATTTCAACGTAACTCGAAATTTTGCGAAACATAGGAATTTTGTATAGGTGCGCGATGCGCACCTATGTAAAAACTCCTTTTTTTGTTTAATAGAGGAGGGGTAATTCCGACCTTTCCCACCATTCTTAGACCTTAATTAGTTGGTTTTCACTCATTTTAATTATAAAAATGCAGTATCTTCTTCACAATGCTGGAATAGGTTCAAGAAACTCAAGCGTAAAATCAAGAAAGCTAATTAGGGCTCAAGAATCTCTAGTCGTCCAATAATTTGAATTCCCAAGTATGTAAAGGCTACCCAGAACATGAAATTGTTCTTCTATGTACCCCAATGTATAGATTAGGGTGATAGTTGATAGTTAATGAGACTAGGGTTATAAATCCTTGAATGTTTTCTTGAAATTTATTTTTAAATCTTCTGTATCATATTAAATTGATGATCATCATGTGTTAATAAATTGTTTTCATGTATTATTATTTGATTGTGAATTTACCCTATGTAAACTTTCTGCCAAGGACTTAAAATAATGAAACCTAGGGTGATGTCTAGATCCTTGACTGTTGTAGATGTGTTGTTTTCTATGGTCTGAGTCCTGAGATGAGTGTTGTGATAGTTGATGTAGATGAAGTCAATATTCTTGAGGATAAATGAGAATAAGATAGAGTTGACGGGAAGTATTTCATTCCTGAGTTGACAGAAAGATAGAGAGAGAATGACCCCTTCTTTAGGGGGGGGAGGTTGGCTATATATCAGTCTGACCTTGATAGACTTATGAGCATATTTAGTCCTGGGAGATGTATTAGCTCCGAAATGGGTAAGAGTGAGTCTCACTCACACTCATTAACTACGTGGCTAACATAGGTGAGGATAGGATCGTGAGAGCGGATGTTTCCTTTTGTCCCGCAGAGGACTTGACAGGCTTCTTTGGGATCCCCGATAGACTCATCCTTTACCCCGGCAAGGTACTACATGGATGTGGCAATGATATCTCTTCGATGTATCACTACTGACTCATAGGTGGTGATTGTCAGTTATAAAAATTCTCAGATAAGTTTCCTTGTTAATAGTAATCTGACGTTGATGTGATTATATGATGTCTTGATGGATAGTGAGGTGATAGAATTTTTTCCTTTACTTTGAGTGAGGATGAGAGATTTATTAGTTGATCTTATACTTTCATATACTATTTACATTCCACGTACTAACGTTCCTCTGGCACTGCATCATTTTATGAGGCAGATTCTATAGACAGAGAACTTTAGCAGCCCAATTATTGAGGTTCACGAATTTCGACAGAGACTTGGTGAGTCCTCCCTTGCTTTTAGGGGACATGCTATCTTCTTTTCATTTATTCTAAATTATTTCATTACCCTGTGGTAGCCATGACTTGTCATGGTACCTTCTTAGATGATAGTTATAGACGCTTCATAGACATAGATAGTTGATGTCGGGATTGACTAATTTCCCACTTTTCTTTTATAATAAATCTCTTATTTCGTACTTTTTATGATAGTGATTGTGATAGCCTACTGTTATCTTATTATTTTCTTACATCTTTCGCTTATGAGTTGATTGAACGAATGCAATGAGACTAGGTGGTTCCCTTAGGGCTAAAAATAGTCTACGAGTGCCAGTTATGTCTAGGATACCCTTCAAGATGTAACAAACTTGGTATCAGAGCACAAAGTTCAAGAGTCCTAGGGATTCTATGAAGTTATGTCTAGTAGAGTCCTTATTATAGGTGTGAAGAGCTCCACATCCATAATTTGGAAGCTATAAGACATTTAGGAATTGTTCCCCCTTCTTTCATATTCTAAGTTCATCCAATAGAGTTAATGTCTATAAGAGATTCTTTTCTAAATCATGCTTTAATCATTACAGACCATGTCTTCTAAACGCACCATGGATTTGAAAGATACCATCATCACTGAGAAGCTTGAGCCCACTACTCAAGTTGTTGTGCTTGATCAATGGGAAGAAGACGACAAGAAGAGTGATATGGAGAAAGCTTCGATGAGGACGGGAGTAGGTTCCCCGTCTGCAAAGACCTTGGAAGTATATGCCCCTACTGTTGACTGCACCCATTCCTAATAATAGATATAACCTGAGGTCGAGGAGAAATCAACCCTTCAAGATTTGAAAACCTTTATCCCAAGGAAGTGTGGCTAAGGGCCATAAAGGAGAGCTATGATGTGGGAGGTGTGGCAAACTTCATTTGGGACGGCGTCTTTTGGGTACCCATGACTGTTTCACATATGGCCAAGCAGGCCAATTCCGGAGGGATTATCCAAGGTGAGTTAACGAAGCCCAACTCACAAGGTCTACGCCATCAACTAGAGGAAATTAGCGAGATGCTACTCTTAGCGTGAGTGAGGCTATAGACCAGTTATGTGCTACAATAGTTGCCCAGCTTGTAGAAACACTCCGCGAGGTTGTGACAGATATAAGCTGAATCTTTGCTTGATTTTGATGTCATATATGATAGAAGAGTTTATGTTTCCAAGAAAGTTAATGCTACCAACTATGAGTGGGATTTGAGGTCTTGTAACACCTTAAGTAGAGTTGTTACCCTTAAGCTAGAAAGATGGTGAAGGACAGGAGGAGACTGGACAAAGAGAGTGGTGAGTGATTGAGGCTATAGATAGAGACATGTATCCATTAGGTAACTAGTAAAGCGATGAGTTAATAGCCATAAGCTTGATAATAGAGTCGAAAGTACCCTATGATTGCCATGTCATAATGAGATGAGGTATAGAGAGGGGTAAAGTTAGTATCAAGATGTGTTAGAGCAGGCCCAAACTAGGAGGAAGTGTATGCTGATGTGTCGTAGTATGTATTTTATTGAAGGTGAAGTGTAAATCTCGAATAGGGGGAAAGAGTACTTTTAATGCGATCATATAGATCTAAGTTAGACTTATGATTGTATGTGAGAGCTCATGAGATTCATGAAGCTATAAATTTAGCTAGCTAAGGAGGTATAGTAAAGGGGTGAGTGGTATATGAGTTGGGAAGAAGGGATGTGTTGATTGATTTCTCGCTATGAGATTTTAGTAAGATTATGTTCCCTAAATTTTTACCTAGTAATTGTAAGTCAGCATTAAAGAGGTGTGTGATAGGTGCTACTAGACCCTAAGCTTCAATTGTGAGGAGTAGTGTAAAAGAGGAGATATCGTGAGAGTGATAGCCTTAATTGGAGATTCTCTAAGAGACTTACCATAGTGAACGAAGATGCTAAACTGTAAGGAAAGTGATGCTATGGGTGGGGTATAAGTGCCCTTAGGGAGACTAGAGAAATGAGGATAGTTCAATAGATAAGAAGAGATTTGAGATGTGTATCTGTGATTGTGTAAAGATGTGTGAATCTCTAAGTATGACCGCTATAGGAATCTAGATAATATCCTTGAGTTCAATGCAAAGTAAGTGGGGGTAGGCTTCTGGTGTCATCCCGAGCAACTAGGTTAATTGGGGGTGGTCTTATGGATAGGTGGTAAAGAGTTTTCCATTATAATCTAAGTCATATACAGATGGGTGCATAAGGGCATCGACTTTGAGTGTTAGCAGACAAAGAAGAGGTTAGATTGCAAGAGGTATGGGCAGTGGCTAGGTACGTCATAAGAATAATAAAGATAGATAGATCCCTATAGAGGCAAGAGAGCAGATAGTAGTGGTGTTAATGAAAAGAGACTGAGCGGCTAGTTGTATACATATAGGCAACTATAGCCTAATAGAAGAGTTAAAACATTCTTGTGGATAGTGATTCCCTGACCGTGTAGAGATATATGCTTATAGCCCTGTACAAGAGTATTGATTCCCAAATTAGAGAGAAGGCCTTGAGAGCTAAGGGGGACATGACTAAGTGGTAGACCGAAGTAAATCTCGAGTTAGATAGAGATCGGTTGATTAAAATGAGACATCAATTCTTGTTATCTCCTGTATTCCTTATTCTTTCATTTAGGTGACACTCTCTTAACTCTTGGTATACGACTGCCATGCCTGTGGCCTAGTCTCATATACCACTTATTGATTGGTAGTCAAGTTGGGAGGATGAAAAGCGATGAAGTCAGTCATTAATTTTGATCTGACCCTATGGGTCTAAGTGCTTCTACTTTTATGTTAAAGGAGATACGACCCCGAGTTTCATATTACGTATAGTTCTAGGAACTCTGATTGAGTCTTGACATACAAGAGATATTGTATTTCTTTTATGAATTTCTTCAGATAAAATTTCTCGATTAAATCATGCTAATGATTTTTTGTTTCCAGCTCTTTGAGTAATCTAGCTTTCTAATATTGAATAGGAGTATTGTTGAGGATAATAGTTGAGTTATGGGTAATGGGAGAGAATGCAAGCTTCTGAATTATGACAAGAGAGTTGAGTTCCTATCCTTGATGTTGATGTTCTTTTTTGGGCCTCTGTGTACTTGGGTATACAGGTCCTTGATAGTATTCGTGCCTAATACTGATGTTGGGGATAAAGTTTGAACTTTACATATTGTGTTCTAAATCTATTCTTGAGAATGAGTATTGACTATCTAGGTATATAAGTTATTGATCTTATTTATGTTGACCACGCATGGAGAGGTAGTGATCTGAGTTTTCGCTGAGGAGGGAGATGATGAGTCCCTCTAGGTCCAAATTATGATGATAGTAATATACTGAGAGTGGGGGTAGGTGAGAAGGAGTAGATGTATCCTAGTTGTGACATTAGTGTTAAACTTGTGTCATGTAGGGATAGATATAGGGAGGAGGAGAGAGATAAAACCATATGCTGAACAGTAGATAGGTAAGAGTATGCTAGTGTGACTTCGAGTGAGAACTTATTAAATGGTGGAGGTAGAAGTGCTAAGTAGGCTTGAAAATTGTAAGATATAGTGGTAAGATTGAATTCTAGGTTGTTATCATGCGAATATTGATAATAAACTAGTGAAGACTTCGTAATAAGGGTTTGAGGAAGAGTAGTGAAATAGTGAAGAGGACTAGTGATCTTTTAATGGAAGTCCCTATTGTAAATCTAGAGCTGAGGGTTGAAGATTAGCTCTATAGGTATATGATTGTCTTTTGAATAATACCATGAGGCTTAGAAGTAGGCTTGAATGGAAGAGGAGGAGGTGGATAGATGGAAATTGGAGTAAGAAATATAAGCTTAGGATTAACAGGGTAGAGTGCTACGAAAAAGGGAATACAATTGAGATGAGGTGCTGAACCTGAGAGTTGAACATAGAGTTTTATGGGTAGATGGTCCCACTCTCCATTAGAGTTGATGGCTCCCTTCTTGAGTTTGAAGGAATAATTATCTGAAGTGTCTAAGCGACTCGAATTGATTGGGTCTATTGTTCCATTCGTGCTTGATGGAGAAAATCATAAAAGAGTATCTCTACTCTTGATCAGAATCGATTTCTTTATCCGGAGTGACTTATGACTGCCCAGACTGATTGATTGAGTATTGAAATAAGGCTTGATTGTTATTTGTGCCTGACGATAAGAGTGTTGAAGGAAATTTTCTTACCTTTATCTGAATTGATTGTCCCTTCTTGAGTCCGAGTAGAGTTGATTGTCGATTGAGATAGAATCAAGAGATCGATTGATAGATGTGAATGTTGAGATGAGTTTTGAGTCTACTTGTGCTAATTTCTACCTTTACTCATCATTCGAGGACGAATGATCCCAATGGGGAGATGATGTAACACTCCGTAAAAATTACCAAAACTCCCCTAAAATACATCATGCGCACAATGCATCTTCCAAAGCTCTGATAGAAAATCTGAGATTGAATTTGCGATCAACATGGAAAATCGAGTCAAAAAATGGTCTCAGCCTGATTTAAAACAAACTGGGTCGATTATGAAATTGCAACATTTTATACAAAAATAGTAGCAAATTTGTGCCCTCTCCGTGATGTGCTAGGGATGCGGACTTGCACTTGTGGTTTTTTAGTTTTAGACGCAACTCGAAATTTCACAAAAAATAGGAATTTTGTATAGGTGCACGATGTGCACCTATGTAAAAACTGCTTTTTTTTGTTTAACTAAGGAGGGGTAATTCCGACCTTTCTCACCCTCCTTAGACCTTAAATAGTCGATTTTCACTTATTTTAATTATAAAAACATGGTATCTTCTTCACAATGTTAGAATAGGTTCAAGAAACTCAGGCTTACAAAATAAAGAAAGCTAATTAGCGCTCAAGAATCTCTCCAAGACTTCCAAAAATTTGAATTCCCAGATATGTATAGGCTACCCACAAAATGAAATTGTTCTTCCATATGCACAAATGTATAGATTAGGGTGATAGTTAATAGTTGATGAGACTAGTGTAACGAGCCTAGAACTCAGGCTAGAACTTTCGTGCGGCACTAGACGGTTTGCTCACAAATCTTGCATGATCTTGCAAACTCTAGTAAGCCTGTTACCTATGATCTTCTAAGGGAACTAAGACTTTGAAAGACAAGAGAGCTTTTTGAAAAAAGAAGACTTGTATTGCTTTAGAGAGAGCTTTACAATGCTTGAGAACTTTGCAACTTTGCTTGATGCCTAAATGAATGCCAAGGAGGGGTATTTATACTACTCCCCTTCCCAAATGGACGACTAGGATTAATTCTATCCTATGGCTAATATTAAGCCTCTAGATCCTTCCTATAAAATATCTAAGATATTTACATGGGAAGATCTTATCTAGACAATTCTACTCTTCTCTAGAACTGTCCAAATCTGCCTAGTCTTTTCTTCAATCTTTTGCACAGTTCTAGAGAGTTTCGGAGCCCTCTTGAGCATGGAAGACAAGTTCTTGTACTATTTTGGCAAAGATTTTGGATGGGACGTGTCATTGTCCCCCACCTAATGATGCGACGACCACGGCGTATTGCTGCTGCTGCAAGAATTCATGCACCTTGTCTCGAAAACTTCCACAAGTCTTTATACTTCTCCCAAGTGGCCTCTTGTGGTAGTTGACCCTTCCAGTGGACAAGGAACATTGCGGTGGCTGGTTATCCCCTCTTTTGCTTTGCCTGGTAGTCCATGATAGCTTCTATCTCCCGATCATGCGAGGTAGTGATGATAATGGGTGTCCTACTTGATTGACCTCGGCTTGGATCATCCTTATCCTCATAGTATGGCTTGAGGACGCTAGCATGAAAGACAAGATGAACCTTCAATGTTGGTGGTAGATCTAGTCGGTATGAAATCTTGCCAACCTTGGCAAGAATCCTGAACAGGCCCTCGTATTTGCGCACTAAGTTCAGATTTACGCCTCTTAGCACCTTGAACTGCCTTAGATTAAATTTCACCAATACCAGGTCTCCGACCTTGTAGTTGGTAGACGTCGCGTATGATCCGCAAACTTCTTCATCTGTTTGGCCGCCTTAGCTAGGTGAGATCTGGCAGCATCCATCCGTTCCTCGAACCCCTTGGCCAAAAGATAGGCGCCCATACTCTTCCCTTCAAATGCTGCTGGCAACGAGTAGGGCGTTAGCGGTTGTTGGCCTGTGGCAAGTTCGAACAGTGTCCTCCCAGTGGCTTCAATCCGCTGTAAATTATATGAGAATTAGGCCACATTAAGCAACTTGGCCCAGTCCCTCTGATGCAAGCTTACGAAGTGCCTAAGATAGCACTCCAGCAAGGCATTTACTCGCTCTATTTGCCCGTCAGTCTGTGGGTGGAAACTTGTGGAGAAATGTAACTCTATGCCAAGTGTTTGAAATAATTCTCTCTAAAATTTCCCTGTGAAGCGCGGGTCGTGATCACTGATAATGTGCCTTGGAAGTCCCCAATACTTTACCATATTCTTGAAAAATAGCTGGGCTGCCTTTTTAGCCATACACCCTGGTGTGGCAGGCATGAACGTTGCATACTTTGAGAATCTGTCCACCACAACCATTATGGTGCCATATTCCTTGGACTTCGGTAAACCAGTGATAAAGTCCACGGTGATGCTCTCCCACGGTCGCTCAGCTACGGGGAGTAGCTCCAAAAGACCTTTGGGATGGCATTGTTCTATTTTTTCTTGTTGACAAACAAGACAAGTTTGCACATAGCATTCAATATCGTCCCGCATTCTCGGCCAATAATAAATTGCCTCGATGAGAGCTCGCGTGCGTCGCTGCCTGGATGCCCGACCCATAGCGTGTCATGACTTTTCTTCATGATTCATCGCCTTATATTGCCGTATTTGGAACATAGACCCTTCTTCTTGTGATAAGAAGGATCCCATCTTTAATCCAGAAGCGTCGTGTTTGGCTTGTGACGCCAGCTCCATAAGCCTCTTTGCCTCCGGATCATGTGACAATCCCTCTTTGATGGACTCTCGGATGTCACAGTGGGCTGTTGTGATGGCCGCTAGTTCTGCCTTCCTGGTCAAGGCATCAACCACTATGTTTCCTTTGCCTGGTTTTTATATTAGTTCGTAGTCGAATTCAGCTAGAAAGTCTTGCCACCTAGCTTGCTTGGGAGTGACCTTCTTTTGCGACTGGAAGTAGCTAGTGGCGATGTTGTCAGTCTGGACTATGAACCTTGAACCCAACAAGTAATGTCTCCAAGTTCTAAGGCAGCGAATGATGGTGATGATCTCATTCTCCTATACCATGTACCGCCGCTCGGTCTCGTTCAGTTTACAGCTTTCAAATGCTATGGGATGTCTATCTTACATCAGCACACCTCCCATGGAAATCCGATGCATCCACGTGTACTTCAAAGGTTTGGAGAAGTCTGGTAATGTAAGAACTGACTCCTCCGATATGGCATCTTTGAGGCGTTCAAACGCCTCTTGACATATCTCGCTCCAAACCCACGACTTATTCTTCTTCAGCAGCTTGGTGAGTGGAGCGGCTTTTGTGGAGTATCCACTGATAAATCTTCGGTAATAATTTGCGAGCCCAAGGAATGATCTCAATTCTGTTACCTTGGTAGGTGTCTCCTACTCCAGGATGGCTCGCACTTTGGCCTCATCCATACAGAGCTAGCCTTGGCTAATAATATGACCAAGGAAGTGCACCTCATACTGTGTGTACTCGCACTTCTCCCGCTTCATGTAGAGCTGATTCTCCCGTAATACTTGGAAGACCTTTCGCAGATTCTCCACGTGCTCCTCCAAGGTGTGGCTATATATGATAATATCGTCTAGGTATACTACCACAAAGTCATCCAAGTAGGGATGAAAGATCTTATTCATAAGGGTACAGAAGGTAGCGGGTACATTGGTTAGTTCAAAGGGCATTACCAACCATTCGTATGATCCGTACCTGGTGACGCATATTGTTTTGGGTTCATCCCCCTCAGCTATGCGTACTTGGTAGTACCCCTTTCTGAGATCCATCTTGGAGAAGTACTTAGCTTTCCCAAGTCTATCAAAAAAGTCAGCTATTAGAAGGATCAGATATTTGTTCTTCATGGTCACCTTGTTCAGCGCCCGATAGTCGGTGCAAAGGCGCAACGATCCATCCTTCGTCTTCTGAAATAGCACTGGGGCTCCATATGGTGCTTTGGATGGTTGGATATGGCTAGCTTCAAGGAGCTCCTTCAGCTACTTCCTGAGCTCCTCTAACTCGGGTGGTGCCATATGGTATGGTGAACTCGCGGGTGGTCGGGTGCCTGGCTCCAGCTCGATCATGTGGTCGACCTCTCGTCTTGGCGGCAAGTGCCTTGGCAACTCTTCGAGCATGACGTCTTTATTTTCGTCAAGCACCTTCTCAATACAGGGTGGTAAGGGTTCCAGGACACCATCGCTTTCACTCAAACTTGCGATGGTGGCCAGATAGGTTGGTTCCCCCTTCTTGAGGCCCTTCATCAATTGCATGGCCGATAGATGGGAGACTCATTTCGCCTTGGGCATCTCGACCAAAGGCACTATGCAAAACCCCTCCTTCTCAAGTACAATCATCTTTTGAAGGTAGGGAGCTATCATGGTGGAGCATTGGCGGAAAAATTCTTGGCGAAGTATGACATCAAAGATGTCTAAAGGGGCGACAACAAAGCTGGTCTTACCTTGCCATCGGCCTAAGGTGACGTATATGCCACGCGCAACTCCGCATACTAGCGTTGGTGGGGCATTGACTATTTTGAGATGCATGCTACTTGGACCATAGTGTAGCCCCAATCTTGTCGCTGCAGATTTGGTCATGATATTAGCCTTTACTCCAGTATCCACCATAGCGCGCACCGGCTTCCCATTCAGGTTCATGTCCACATACTATGTGGGGTAAGCCTCTTGCTTACCAATTGTCTTGGCTGTAGCGGCACAGACCCCGATCATTCCTACATGCGTGGTGTCCAAAAGCCTTGGTCTTGTGCCTCCTTCTTCCCGTAATCTCGTAGGGCGGCTCCAAGGTTCTTCATCTAAGATACTTTGAGAATCTGTCCACCACAAAAAAGCCTTGGTCTTGTGCCTCCTTCTTCCCGTAATCTCGTAGGGCGGCTCCAAGGTTCTTCATCTAAGGACACCTCGCGTACCCATGAGGACCTCCACATATGTAGCAGCCTCTCTCCTTAGGCGGCTGGCCATCCTTTTCGGCGTATGCCTGATATCCTAACTTCCTAGGTGGGTGAGCTTCCTTGCCTCTGCTGCGATCTCCCCCACCTTTGGCATGGCTAGTCTTCGTCTCCTTAGCCTTGCCTCTATCCTGCTTGAAGTCTGTCAGGGCTTCTGCTTGTGTGATGGCCTCGTCGAAGGTGGAAACTTATCGTCACTCCAACTCGGTCCTAGCCCAACTCTGTAGCCCATCAGTGAAGTAGAATAACATGTCTTCATCCGTGAGGTTGGGGATTTGAAGCGTGAGAGTTGTGAAGTCCTTTATGTAGGCCTTTATGTTGCCTATTTGCTTCAACTCCCTAAGCCTCCTCTTGGCTTTATGGACGACATTGTTGGGGTAGAAAGCCTTCTTGAACTCTGCTTTGAATTGTTCCCACGTGCTGATCGTGCAGAGTCCTCTCCCTACTTCAGCATCCTTTCATTTCCACCACAGCATCGCCATCTCGGTCAGATATATGATGGCCATATTGATCTTCGTGTCATCATTGGTCACCTTGTTGCACTTGAAGTAATTCTCCAAATGCCACATGAAGCTTTCCACCTCCTGGGCATCACGAATGCCTTTAAAGGTAGGCGGCTTGGGAGCATCGATCCTGACCTTTCGTTCCATGGCCAGGGTTGTATGCCTCCCTTGCTGGATGGCTTCCTCAAGCTCCATCACCTTGGCGCTTATGGCTTCTAGCATATCCATGAACTTTCCTTCCAAGGCCTCGACCCTGCTCTCTAAGGAAGCATGTGATTCTTCCTGTGCTGCCCGCTGGTCTTCAAAGTCCTTCCGAATGTTATCATTTTCCTCAAGGGTGAACTCCTCTAAGGTCTTGAATTTGCCATCGAACTGATTCAACCACTTGCCAAGGATCTCTACCTCTTTTCTGGCAGCATCCACTCTTACAATCCACTCCATTTGGGCATGACGTTCATGGGTTCCTCACCACATTCATCGTCACTCACTTCAGTGGCCAAGAGTGAGTGGGATGTTACGACCTCGCTTGGTGTCCTGACTTCGGTGGGTGGAAGGGGGACAGCATCACTTGGGGCAGGATCGGTTGGCACCTTCTCTACCTTCTTGGAGTTCTTTTTGCCCTTGCGTCTCTTGGTAACATCCGTCGGAACTCCGGCAGTGCTTGCCATGACTTCGACAATGCTGGCAGCATAAACCTCTCCATCACTTGCCATTCTTTCCCTTAGTAACCTGCTCTGATACCACGTTGTCATGAGCCTAGAACTCACGCTAGAACTTTCATGCGGCACTAGACGATTTGCTCATGAATCTTGCACAATCTTGCAAACTCTAGTAAGCCTGTTGCTTATGATCTTCTAAGGGAACTAAGACTTTGAAAGACAAGAGAGCTTTTGAAGAAAGAAGACTTGTATTGCTTTAGAGAGAGCTTTACAATGCTTGAGAACTTTGACACAATTCTACTCTTCTCTAGAACCTTCCAGATCTGCCTAGTCTTTTCTTCAATCTTCTGCACAATTCTAGAGAGTTTCGGAGCCCTCTTGAGCATGGAAGACACATTTCTGCACTATTTTGGGGCAGATTTTGGGTGGGATGTGTAACTAGGGTTATAAATGCTTGAATGTTTTCTTGAAATTTATTTCTAAATCTTCTATATTATATTAAATTGATGATCATCATATGTTAATAAATTATTTTCATGTATTATTATTTGATTGTGAATTTGCCCTATATAAACTTTATGTCAAAGACTTAAAATAATGAAACCTAGGGTGATGTCTAGAGCCTTGACTGTCATGGATTTGTTGTTTTCGATGGTCTAAATCCTAAGACGAGTGTTGTGATAGCTGATGTAGATGAAGTCAATATTCTTGAGGCTAAATGAGAAAAAGTTGATGGGAAGGATTTCATTCCTAAGTTGATAAAACGATAGACGAGAGAAGGACCCCTACTTGAGAGGGGAGGTTGGCTATATAACAGTCTGACCTTGATAGATTTATGAGCATATTGACTCCTGGGAGGAGTATTAGCATCGAAATGGGTAAGAGTAAGTCCCACTATACGTGGCCAGCATAGGTAACGATTGGACCGTGAGAGCGGATGTTTCTTTTTGTCCCGCAGAGGACTTGACCGGCTTCTTTGGGATCCCCGATAGACTCATCCTTTACCCTGGCAAGGTACTGGACGGATATGGCAATGACATCTTTTTGTTGTATCACTACTAGCTCATAGATGATGATTGTGGGTTATAGAAACTCCCAGATAGGTTTCCTTGTTGATAGTACTCTGACGTTGATGTGATTGTATGATGTCTTGATGGACAGTGAGGTGATAGAATTCTATCCTTTACTTTGAGTGAGGATGAGAGATTGATGAGTTGATGTTACTCTTTTATATACTGCTTACTTTAGCCCGTTTTACATATAGTACATTCCGCGTACTAATGCCCCTTTGGCGCTGCATCATTTTATGATGCAGATTCTATAGACAGAGACCTCAGAGCCCAATCGTTGAGGTTCACGAATTCCGGCAGAGACTTAGTGAGTCCTCCCTTGCTTTTGGGGGACATGCTATCTTCTTTTTGTTTATTCTAGATTATTTTATTAGCCTGTGGTAACCATGGCATGTCATGGTACCTTCTTAGATGATAGCTATAGAGGTTTCATAGACATAGATAGTTGATAATTGATGTCAGGATTGACTAATTTCCTACTTTTCTTTTATAATGAATTTCTTATTTCGTATTTCTTATGACAGACCACTGTTAGCTTATTATTTTCTAAGATCTTTCGCTTATGAGTTGATTGAACGAATGCAATGAGCCTAGGTGGTTTGCTTGGGGGCTAACAATAGTCTCCGAATGCCAATTACATCTAGGGTACCCTCCCGGGCGTGACAATTGAGTTGCTTTTTCCTTAAATTTTATTTGGACCTCTTCCTCTCCTTCCTGTTGTTGTATGTATCTGTGATTTGAAGAAATTTACTTTTGTTCCAAATTATGTCAAAAGCCACAAGCCAACCTGGATTCAGAAAGAGACATGCCTGGTTAGTTCACCAATTATATTTTAATTCTCTTGGTCTTTCTCCCTCTTTATGTGCTGCTTCTTATTTTCTATAGTATCTCTCTATGACAAATTTTCGGGCTAGCAAAAGGGCAAGGTGTCATGGAAGTGAAGAAGAATATGAAATGGAAGATGACATATAGGTATTTCAGAATGATGAATGCCAATTTGATGATCTACGTGGTGATGAAATTTTCAACGGACAGAATTTTGATTTCCTTAAAGTTGATGTTAAATCTCTTGTTTATGCTGCTTTGACTTGTATCAAATTAGTAACAGGGGACCATCCATATGCAGTATGCGAGTTTGTCAAGTTAGCAAAAATATGAGTACCCAATACAGTGAACGAACGAAGAAAACATGATGGAAGTCGAAGTAGATATACCCTAACATTCGAATATTATCACACAAACTTTGAGTTTGTCAAGAGTAGTGGTGCCACTAACATCAGCATTGTAACAGAAGAAGAAATACACCTCTTATAATGCTGAATGATAGATGAATATATTTTCCCCCGTGAAGACAATAGATATATATTTTATAAAATACTTGTTAAAAGAATTATTT
The DNA here is from genome assembly GCA_000787875.1 of Solanum virginianum. Taxonomy (NCBI): domain Eukaryota; kingdom Viridiplantae; phylum Streptophyta; class Magnoliopsida; order Solanales; family Solanaceae; genus Solanum; species Solanum virginianum. The sequence continues at coordinate 19,986 of DF368710.1, forward strand.
TTGAAGCATATCATCAAACATCATGACTATAGAGGTGTATACACCATTAGACAAAACTCTAACATGTAAATAAAATCCATAACAATATTAACAAGAAAACAATGAAAAAGAGATGATCAAATTAGTCAACTGCAAGCAACATATTATTCTTTAGCATCAAACAAGCAAGTACATAGATCACCTCAAAACAACTATATTAATGATGTGTTCTTTTTTCAATTTACAAAATTTGAGAACATCCCAAAAGCATGTGCAAAAAGGATACAATTGTGTTAATGTAAATGGATAATCAAATTAGTCAACTGCAAGCAACATACCATTTTTTATGGAAAAGTTTGAAATATATTCAGATAAAAGGGTTAATTTTAGCATTAAATCAACACAATTTATTGGTAATGCAGAGTGTACAAATATGCAAAGCGAAGGTTATAATTGAATGTCTAAAACACCCTTGCGGCAGTTGGTTAAGATAAGGGTACATTTAATAACTCTCCTAAGGAAGATTGGTATTTTTGGAAATTTAAAATAAAGTATCATCTGAAATCATGGTGGTACAATTAATAACATGCAAGACATTATTGAAAAATCAGAAGTACTCCTAACTCCAGTAAAGAAAGAAGCTCAACTCTCCTTTCTATATTAGTAGAATTTATAATTTATTTTAAATAATAAATTTTAAAAAATTTCCTTTTAAAATTTTATATCAAATTAAATAACGTGATAGAAAAGATATATAAATTTATGATTATAGATTAGACGTGTCACTGTCTCTTTGTTGTTGTGATCGGCTTTGCTTAAAGTAGGACTCCTCTATAATTATTGCTAATATTTCAACTGTCAAGTTCCTTTTGAATTTTTTAATGGGATTCGTGTAAAGAATGGATCGACCAATAAAATAAAGTTCATTGGTGATGATCTTTCAAAAAAGGAAAAAAGATTGAATAACATTTCATAAAGTTAACTGTTTTTAATAATATATATATAATTAAGGGTGAACAAAATCAAACCGAAAATCGAACTAAACTGCAAAT
>DF368709.1:1525-16405 GCA_000787875.1 Solanum virginianum
GGTTTCAGATATGCCTCCGAGAAAGACATCAGATGCTCGGAGGAGCGAGTTTGGTAGTTATCTTGCAGATTACAAATTCAACAGAAGGGACCTGCTTCCGGATATGGTTTAGGGACAAGTGCTTATAATGTGGTGGCTATGCAACTAAGTCCAACAATAGTGAAAATTTAGGTAATATAAATTTCACGCCTGGTGTGTCTATGAGTCAGTTGATTGTAGCCATCCCTTATTCTTGAAGTCCTGCGTATGTCAGTGGGGTCAACCTGATTTCATTTCGACTTTTGGGAGTTAAAAATTTTGGTTGGAGGAGTGGGTCCTCAGAACTAGATTTGTTAGGAAGAAATAAGATTGGTCTTGTTGATAGAACCTGTACCAAAGTTAGTGTGAATGTTGAATTATGGAATTAATGGAAACGAGTGAATGAATAGTTCTTTCATGGATTCTAAATTATCTGTCCAAGAGTAGCATCTGCTACTGGTGCAAAGCATGTGTGGGATGATCTAAAATAAAGATTTGATAGAGTTGATGGATGTAGGACATTCAGTTTACTCAAAGAAAATGTTTTACTACCATAAGGAACTGATTCTATTTCAAGCTATTATACAAAGCTGAAATATCTTGGGGATGAATTTGAAGCTGTAGTACCTTCCCCTGAGTGTAATTAAAATTTTTTTTAAAGGTTTTGTGGATTATCCACTAGGTAAACCAAGGTTACTTTATGGTTGTTGATGCTGAATGTCAAAAATCTACAACAAGTAGCAGTGCAGGTATGGGAATGAACTTTATAGTTACAATTGGTCTGGATCCATGGGTGATGGATTCGAGAAGCGGTGATACTGAATGGCTTGACAGTAAGTTTAAGATGAATTTTGGAGTTATATGTAAATTTCATAGGTGGAAAGGTTATTCTAAAGATCAGTATGACAAATCAAAAAAAAAGGGGGGAGAAAGTTTATAATGGTGGTAGTAATGTAGTAAGTGATCAGTCCATTACAAGAAGGGGTTTAATTCTAGATGTTTCTGGCTCTGAGTGAACTATGGTCTCGATACCAATGTCAATGACCAAGCACTTAAAAAAAAGGCATGCTCAGAAAATATAGAAAGCACCGGGAAGGAGTTCCAACATTTTATTGAGTTCTCTTGGAGGGACAGATAGGGATTAAGAGGTGGCAAGATAAATAGAACAAAGAGAAATCTGTAAGGTGCAGCTTATAATATTTCTACACAGTTGTGATGCACCAGAATACAACTATTGTATGCATATCGGAGATGGGGACATAAATTATTTCAGGAGGTATAATGACTGCAAGGTAGACTGACACTCAACTTATATGCGTAATTGAGAAATTGAAGGAGCTAAAACTCTTTTTTTTGAGTAAAATATAAAGTAGATATTATGGGCTGTCTTGAAATAAGAGTAAAAAAAAAGCATAGAGCAATTTCAATTCAATCTTGAAACAAGAGTAAGCATAGAGCAATTTCAATTCAGGAAAATAGCTCAAGGGTGGCAGAGTGCATACAACTACACTATCAATAATAATTAGGTACTGTGGAAGCCTCACTTAAAAATGCAGATTATACAAGTGTCTGAACAATATATTCACTGTCTAGCTGAAGATTCAGAGACCTAGATCAGATTGTACGTAACTATTGTGTATGCTAGGAATGAAGCATAGAAAAAAAGCATCTGGTGGCGTGACATCACCTAAATTGCATTACAGTATAAACATCTATGGTTAGTTTGTGGAGATTTCAACAGTGTACTTGGATCCGATGACAGGTTAGGGTATCCAGTCACACAACAAGAAGTCCAGGGGCTACAAATGTCCACTACTTTGTATCATATTCATTTGTGGGTACGACCAGTCACACAACAAGAAGTCCAAGGGCTATAAATGTCCCAGATAATTTGCAACTTACTACTATTAGAGCAGCTAGTTGGCATTATACTTGGTGCAAGAATTAGGATGGAACCAACGGATTGGACATTTAGGAATCTACAATGGTTGCAGCAGTATGGGCTTGTGGAAGTGGAGTATCTGAACCAACAACATGCAAGATAACTCTCCTATCTTGATCAGATATAACCAACAACATAATGTCAATCCTAGACCATACAAATTCTACTCTAATATGATGGATCATCCTGAATTTAATGGTATACCGAGGGAGGCATGGGGAAAGTTCCCGCTAAGCTACTCTAATAGGATGGACCATCCTGAATTTAATGGTATACCGAGGGAGGCATGGGGAGATAATAAGAGTGAATGTACTATGGAATATATCTGGGATAAGCTTAAGAAGTTCAAAGTACAAAGTAAGTATATTAATGCTTACATGGAATCTTATGCACAGAGGTTGCTTAATCTGAGAAATGAGTTGGAAGATGTCCAAAGTAGACTTAAAATATACAATCTTAATTTGAATCTTTTTGAGCAGGATATATATATCTTAACTGAATTTATTGTTGTGTTTAAGGAACTAATGAGATCCGAATCTACCGAGTTGCAGGGAATCAATATACTAAGATAATTAGAGAAGGGCCATACCTCTCAATTATGCAACAAAGAGAACTTATACAAGAAATTACTATAGAGGAGATAACTGGGGGCTGGTAAAGGTACGCCATTGATGTACTGCAGGGCAGACCTCACCTCGAAGAAACTAATGCATGCTGCTATTATAAAGTTTTTTGAGGTATCAGGAATAAAGGCCAATCATGACAAAAAGCTCTATCTACATTGTTGTGGTACATGATCGAGTAAAAAAGGGATTGTGGATACTTGAAAGTTCAATGTGAGCAACCTTTCTTTCATATACCTTGGTGTTCCACTTAAGTCTAGAAATTTGAACATTTCTGCATATCCCCTCCCTCATTTTAAAAAAAAGAGATCACAGCCAGAATTACCTGCTGATCAGCAATGCTACTATCCTGTGCATGAAGATCACAACTAATTAAAGTTGTATTATTTGGAATCCAAACTTATTGGGCTCAGATCTTTCTCATACCTAAGAAGGTCAGGAAGATAATAGAAAAATTGTGTAGGACCTTCCTGTGGATAGGTGATGTAATAGTTTCAAGTAAAGCTTTAGCATCTTAGACAAATATTAGCTTACCGGGGGCTGCAGGTGGAGAGATAATAAACTTATGTATTTGGACTAGTACAACTATTCTTAAACTTGTATCGGATATAAATGGCTGCAGGTGGACTGAACATAATAAACTTATGTATTTGGAGTAGTACAGCTATTCTTAAACTTATATGGGATATAAATGGGAAGAAGGATTGTCTTTGGGTGCATAGCTACTATATCAAACATAAATATATTTCTCAAACACGGATACCAAGGAATATTTCAGAATGGTGATGAAGATATTGGCATCCAGAGATCACTTGATGCATCGACAGCATTGCCATGGCAGCTTACTAGATCAATTTGGACAAGTACAAATTGGAAATAAATACTCTATCCATTAGATGTATGTCTCTTTACTACCTATTCATCCCAAAGTTTCTTGGAAACAACTAGCTCTACATCCAAGTTACATCCGTGATACAAATTTATCCGAGGGCTTGCAATGCAGAAAATGTTAGCGATAGTAGAAAGGCTGCAAAAGATTAGAATAAATTTACCACCAGATTGGGTGTTATGCTATCATCAAATGAAAACTTTTGTGCACTTGCTCTTCGAGTGTTATGTAACCAGAAGACTTTGGTATAATGTGTTGCAGTGGCTAAGACATAGAAGACAAATTCAAGACGGGAAACCTGATGTGAAATAGGTAAATCAGTTGGCTAGAAGAAGAGATGGACTTGCAGAAATAACAAGCTATGTGTTTACTTTGATGGTGCACGATATATGAAGAAAACACCCTCATTTATTTCCTGTATCTTCAGGTAACTCTTTTTTTGTTCTTGTTTAAGCGTGAAGCTTGATAGCTGAGCTATTTATTGTTAAATGTGGTATTATGGTTGGAAACTCACAAAGTTGGTATAACATTCGAGGACTAATGCTCTTAAGGGGGGGAGGATGTTAGAACTCGTATTCTTGCGCGTTGGAATGGTTGCAGAGATTTGGGACCTAAGTGTCAATTTTACAAAAAATATGACTAAAGAGAAGTTTTTGGAAACTTGGGATTAAAATTGAACAATTGTAAAGAAGGGTATGTATGTAAATTCATATATGTGTACACTTGTATATATAAGTAGGATCCTTATTTAATTCCTTGGACAAGTGTATTCTCTACAAAAAAAGAAAAGAAAATGAAGCTCTAGAACAAGGGATTAAATGAGGTGGTCCCACTTGAAATTTTTGTCACTTTTCCATGGGTCCATGTGGGTGGAGTGGGACCAAGAGGGGGTTATATATGTATATGATGTATTATACTCTTCAAGAAGAGTTCAAAGAGAAGGAAAACACTTAGAAAAAAATGACAAAGCCAAGACATATACTGAGCAACCCTCTCGGGTTACTACAGTAAGATTCAAACAATTCATAAATTTTGACGTTTTGATTATTTTGATGCTTCAAACCTAGTATATTGAGTTCCCCAAGTATTGTGGTAGCGTTGGTTTGTCGAGAAAACACCTCGTAAAGCAGTGTTGAAAATTTGAAGTTCTTAAAGGGTTGTTGAGGTATGTGAATTTTCCTCTTGTTTGAGTTAAATTAAGTCTTGTATGTGTATTGGGGAGTGTCAAATAGAAATAATAACCTTGAAAGGTTGCTTGTATACGTGAATTTTATACTTGGGGGTGTGGGGATTGTTGCATATGAAGTTGAATTATATTAACATCTTGTACTTGTGTTTAATTGAGATGGAAATGGTTCCTTTGAGGTGAGAGAAGTATTGGGAAGTGTTTGTATATACTCTTGAGGTGTTAGTTGAATTTGAATATGTGTAAGTAACGAAATATGGTGCTGTGATATTGAAAGGTTTCATTTGACGTTTAAATAATGTAAATTGATTCTAGGAGTGTGTAGAAGTGTTTGGGTGTGTTAAGTATGTATATAATAAGTATGCTCCCCCTGTTTTTCAGTTTGATGAGAAATGAAGTTTGTTAGCGGATTAGTGAAGTTTTGGACTTAGAAAGGCTCATTGTTGTTGTGTGATTGTTGTTGTTGTTGTTGATGATGAAATGGGGCCGAGATGGAGCCCCAGGATGGCCTTATTTAAGGGAGATGCTGGCGAAAATTTTACAAAAGTTGAGGTTAAACTTGAGATTTAAAGACCCGTAAAGGATTGTATTTTATTGAAAACGCTATTGTGATGTTTGTAGACGTTGGGCGTCCGGAAGAATAGATTGGATTGGTTTGACATTGGAGTGGATTTAGGGGGAAAGAGAGGTATGTAAAGCTTTCTATTTCTTGGCATGACTAAATTCAAAATTCTCTTGAAATCTTGCACAAATGTTATTTATGTTCGTTCTTGGCCTTTCCTATGAACAAAGAGTTTCCTACTTAGCATTTGTGCCTTTGAAATTACATGACTGGTATGAGTGTGAAAAGAAACAAGGTAGTTTGAGAACTAAAGGTTCTATTAGCTCCAAAATGCTAATCTTTATAAGTTTTGAAAGAAAAGTCCCTTCTCTGTTTCCAATTTGGGTTTGAATATGCTTTTGTTCCTCCCTAATAATTGTGAAGAAACTAGTTCTACCTTGACTCCTATGAACTCAAAGTTTGCATGTTGAGGAAGTTTGATACCTAAAGTTTGATACGTAAAGTGTGATAAGTTTGTTAATTATGGAAGTTGCATCCATGTGTTAATTACAAAAGTGTGATAATTTTATCAACTATGGAAACTTGACAAGTTTGTATCTTGTGAAAGTTTGATAGGTTTGAGACAATATGTGACTTAACACTTTGAAAAAATAATGAAAAACTTAAGGCAAGCTATATTTATCATTATTGTAGGACATGAACAAGTCGCTACTATTCTGGAATGTTAATAATAAGTAAATGCGAACATAAATGTTCTACTATTCTTTTGGAAATCTAAGTGACATAGATCCCTTCTAATTCATCAAGGAGACTTCAATTTACAAATTTTAATAACTTGGAAAGGGTTGGAAAATAAACATTATGTTGAATTCTAATATGAATAGTTTGGCATAACTAATGTTTTGTTTTCAAGTATGAACACCTTGGTACAAGTAATGCTTTGTTTTCAATGTGAATATGCTATTGAACTCTTGGACTTATAAAATGGATTTTTCATGCATATAACCTCTCACGACTCTACTCGTGCCGACCATGATTTCGCTCACCGATTCCCCGGCCGGTTGTTGTCGGGCGTAATATACTATATATATATATCTTTCAAAGTTGGTTGGATACAGTGGGGTCGGCTCGGCCCAAGGGTCGGCTTCGCTTAGTTTGGTGATATAGTGAGATTGGGCCTTTGGTTTGGTGGCTCTATGCCACATTTACTACAGGATAACTGAGTTCAGGGACGCCGACTCACTTATCCTACATCTTTGATTTGTGTCGGAGGTGTTGGGATTTAAACTTTTTTGGTGTGATGCTGTGGTATGGTGCGAGTTTGGAGGTCACCATCGTTCCTGTACGGTATGCATCCATGTGATATTTTGTAAACCTAAAGGAAATATTTTCTGACGTTTGCATATGAGTTTGACTTCTATACCTCTGTTGGTCTATCACTCTTATTTATACTTGTGTTTTCTGCTTTACATATTCGGTACGTATTTCGTACTGACCCCCTTTCTTCGGGGGCTGCGTTTCATGCCCGCAGGAATCGACGTACAGGACCGTAGACCGCCATCGTAGGACTGGTACGTATTTCGCACTGACACCCTTCCTTTAGGGGCTGCGTTTCATGCCCACAGGTACAAACACACAGAGTAGCGGGCCACCAGCTTAGGACCCCTGGTTGCAATTTAAAGATCTCCCTTGTTTTGAAGCCACTTTTGGTATACTTGCTACTTCATTACTTTGTATTATATTCACAGGTGGGTACGACGGGGCCCTGTCCCATCCTATGAATCGGTATATATGTATAGAGGTCTGTGGACTCCTGTGAGTGTGAGACATATCAGTTAGTCTGCACATTATGTATGTATGCTGTGTTTGTTGGGCTGTTTAATCGCAGCGGTGACCTTGTCGGCCCGCATGTATGTATGTATATTCTGTTTACTAGGATTGTCTGCATGCAGGTTTTGGTTTGTTGAGAAAACAGAGGAAACTCTGCCAAAATTTCTGAAAAAAAGTTAGCTACTATAATTTCATTCTAGTTTGGCATTTGTGTCTGAGTGCCCCAATCGGGTACTAGTCCCAGCCCATAGGTTGGGTCGTGACATCAGCATCTATATCATGTAGTGCTTCGACGTAATTTAATGGTTCTGTATTAGGCTCTTCAGGAATTCTATCATATGATTCTCCCAAGAGTGTAAGCCTTTCAGACTTTCTAATAACTCTCCCACTACGACGACTAGTGACTACAGGATCAACTACTTCTTAAACTAAGGTCGGAACACTCTGAATTTCCTCCCGACTAGGTTCCCCCCACAATGGCAGATTACCTAATATTGCTCCCAATACTTTGTGATAGTGATATGTTAGAAGTTGGCTCTAGTGTAGTTTCTTGCACTGCCTCATCTACAATTTTGTGCCTATTGATATATCTTCCACTACGTGGTCATAATGGAATGTCAACAACCGATTGTGGAATTCGTTCTGTTGATTCATGGCTAGTTATTCTTTTGGACAATTCTTGTAACAAAAGTTTACCTCTAGGAACATGGTTCATCAAATAGTCCTGTTCTAGAAACTTGACATTTGTCAAAACAATCACCTTTTGTTCCTTATGACAGTAAAATAAATCTCCTTTAGTCCCTTTTGGATATCCAATGAAGATGCATACATTTGTTCTAGATTCCAACATGTCTGTTTTACCTTTTAGTACATGTGTTGGACAACCTCAAACCCGAATATGTCATAAACTTGGGTTGCTTCCATTCCACAATTCAAATAAAGTTAACGAAACAAATTTAGAATGAACCAAATTCAGAATATATTTTGCAATTTTCAAGGTATTACCCCAAAAACTAAAGGATAAATCAGAATAACTTAACATTGATCTAACCATTTCTAAAAGAGTTCTATTTTTACGTTTTGCCACACCATTTTATTGAGGTGTTCCTAGGACAGAATATTGAGAAGTAATTCCTTGTTCTGATAAGTACTGAATGAATTCCATAGAAATGTATTCACCACCATGATTAGATCATAATGCTTGGATATGTTTACCATGTCTTTTTTTCGTTTCAATCTTAAATTCTTTGAATTTCCAAAGCATTCAGATTTATGGCGCCATATTTTGAGTAATCGTTAGTAAAAGTTAAGGAATACTCAAAAGTACCTCTTGCTTATATATTCATTAGGCCACACAAATCAGAATGAATTAATTCCAACTTATTAACGACTTTATTTCCTTTAGAAGGGAAAGGTCTCTTTGTCATTTTTCCTTCAAACAGGATTCACAGGTTGGTAGTGCCTCCACTTTCAATAAACTCAAAGGTTCATCAGAAACCAACCTTAAAATTCTATTTATAATAATATGATAGAGACGTAAATGCCATAAGTAAGTTGGACTCAATTCAAAAATATGTTTTTTTGTTTGAAACATCAATATTATTCAGTTCATTGTGTTGTAGCATAGTATGGAAGATTTCATAGATAAATAAATCATATATTCTTGGAGCACTATGGATAAAAAGTTATTACGCTTACTAACAACACAATTATTATTAAAAGAAATTGAATAACCAACATCAATTATTTTTGAAACTGAAATTAAGTTCCTTCTTATCGAAGGTACATAACATTATTCAAAACAAGAATCCTAGAAGGACTAAAAAAAATAGAAACAACTTCTATAGCTAAGGCTGGTATGGTTCTCCATTAGCTTGAAAAACAATGACTTCATATTCACTTAGTTACCATGTCACCTGAAACCCCTGTAAAGAAGTGCAGACATGATCAGTGGCTCTTGAATCTACAACCCATAATTGGGTAGAAACAACCGCTAAACAGGTTTCAGTGACATTGAGAAAAGAATTACCTTTGTTCTTCAGCTTAACATGCAAGTCGAAGCATTGCTTCGTGTGATGTCCAGGCTGCTTACAATGGAAACACTTGCCTTTCGGTTGGCTACACTACTCTTGGGACCTCCTGGTGTCACAACTTTGCAAGGCTTCTTCTTCTTTTTCTTTTGGGCTTTTGCCGATTTAGAAGAAGATGGGCTAGCCGTATCTAGCAATAGCTCATTAGAAGTTTGTTGTTTGATGATGGTCTCTACCGCCTGCAGCTCATTCAACAATTTTGTCAATGACAAGTCTATCTTGTTCATATTATAAGTCAAGCGAAATTGTTGAAAACTATCTGGCAAAGTCTGAAGGACCATCTCAACTTGAGATTCCTTATCAATCTCAGCACCAAGAATTTTCAATTCATTCAAGTAACTCATCAATTTCAGCACATGCTCTCGAATCAAAGAATCTTCAGCCATTTTCATAGTTAAAAGTGCCTTCATAGCAGTCTGCTTGGCAGCATGATTCTGCTCCCCAAATATCTCTTTGAGAGATGCAAGCATATCGTAAGTAGAAGGTATTGACCGATATTGATGCTGCAAGACATTCGTCATTGAAGCAAGAATCTAGCACCTTGCCATTTGATCAGCTTTCACCTACTTATCATAGGCCTCAACTTCTTCGGGAGTAGGATCCACAGGTCTAATTAGACACTTCTCAACCAGTACAAACTTATAGCCCTCAGCATAAGAATAATAGTCAGATTTCGTTTCCAGTCCATATAATTTGGAACTTCCAATTTATTTTGATTCAAAATAGTAGTTAAAGGATTGAAGGGCGACATACTTAGACTGAGAGATAAAATAAAAACATATCATTAGACAAATGCAATAGAAAAAAAATAACAAGACACATATAATTATGTACATAACCGGTTAGAATTGTTAGTGGAACTTAACTATTCCAAAAAATATATGAGCATGCTAAGGTACATGATTACCTATAATAGAAACATGTCCAACTCAGTTAGAGAGTAATGTGATCAATTTAGGCAGACATATACATAATCTTTTGAATAATGATTCAACAAGCAACTTAGTTTTGAAAGTAAAATTAGTCATCAAATCAAAAGAATATGACAAACAGAGCATAATGAACATGTTTAACCGATGGGAGAAAAGACCAAAGTTCATATATAAACATTCATTGGTGGTGTAAAATAGTTAGAAAACTAGAAAAAAAAAACCTTGGCAGTCCCACAGTTTGCAAAATAATTTTTTTGAAATTTTTAGAAAATAGAAAAATGGCCAAAAATTCATCTTAACAACGTTTTTTGGCCAAAAAGGACAAAGCAGTGGGTTTTCCTCAGTGGGTCATTTCTAATGAACCAGTCAAAATTAGATCAATCGGAGTTCGTGAAAATCAGAAAATCTCAATACCAATCAAATTTGACAATCATTATTAGTTTATGGCGAGGGTAAATTAGACAGGCTATTCAACATGGCCCAACCACTGTGCTACTGTCATTAGCATACTAAAATCAACTGTGGTTGGGCAAAGTCAAATAATTAGCCAAATGTTCCTTTTATCGCAAAAAATAATTTTTAAGTTATCGAAAACTGTAAATTTTTTTAAAAAAACTATAAGCCTAACCAGGATTGCAAGGCTACGATGATGTTAATTAAAACATTATTGAAACAATGATGGTTGGGCAAAGTTTAAAAACATTACAGATTTTTCCTTAATTCATAAAAATGTGTCTGTTTTTATGTAAAACAACAACAATCAAGAGGGCGTTCATAAACAAACAGTAAGGCAGATTCACTTTATTTTCGTGAAACATATTCGTAGTGAAAAGATTCACGAAAAACAGAGTTCAATCTATATCCATTCTCACAAATTCCTAAATTCAAAATAGGAAACACCCAAATTTTGATTTCTTATTACATTGACAGTGATATGTAAGAAGACTACTGATGCCAATTGTTAGACCAGAAAAAAAATATTCATGCAGCGGAAGCACAATTCACAGAATCAAATCTTGCATAATATTCTGTTAATGTAAACAGAAAACCAAAGAAGCCTAGAGTACATACCTCTCGAAGCTTCTTGGCAGCACATTCTCTACATAGGAATCCAGGACCACGATCTTCTCCTGCTCTCTGATTTATTATTTACTTAATTTTCTACTTGTGTAGGCAAGATTTTTCCTCAGGAACTCGCTCTAAGACCCCCAGCCTTCTTCCCTATTTATCCCTTTTTCTTCGAGGCTCAGGGAAGAAGATGAAGGGCCAAAATATTTTTGGTTGTTAAGGGCTAATAATGACTATTGAAATCAATAGTCATTAATCCTATAATATCCCAAAATATTTTTGTCCATTAAGAGATTAATAATCTGATTAGTTTTATTTTAAATAAATAATATCTTTATCATTAAAATGAAATATATGAAATGTCAGCTTTATAAAACTCCTTCCCGAATATTTTTTACATTTTTGAAAATTGATCAATAAACCGGATGTAGTAGGGACCGTGGACTTATTAATAGGGGCTTCCTCTTACGATAATAATTCATAAATGAAAGAACTATCATATCATAATAAATTACAAACTATTCCATTAAAAGTTTGTAATTGAACTCCTCGATATAATGTCAAAATCCATCATGACATCTTACTTAACTCCCCATGTTAGAATTACCGACACCAATCAATAAATCAATTTTTTTGAAAATAAATAAATTTATTGACTAAATCAATACTTTACTCCTTTTTACTTAACTTATTTCACATGATGGATAATAAAATCCACCTACAGGGGTTTCACGTGAAAACTTATAAGTGATCGTAAAGGGGTGTCTTCAACTCGGGACCGAGACACAATTCTATCAATTTATTATTATTTCACTACTGCAATTTTTCATTATACAATCTACCAAGATTTTATCGACTCATTAAAAAGGTCTCACCTTTCAATAGATTAAAATAATAAATCGAATCGCATAGATCATAGTAATTATATCAAGATTAAGAGTATAAGTACATGCAATAAAATAGAGAATTTATTTATTAAAATTCAGAACATAAATAAATTTCTCTAATTGGTCTATTCAATACATACAAAATGTACTAGCACAAGAAGTTGGAGTTTAACCACTCCCATAATCAAGATCAAATTATATTTAATCTTGTGCTACAATCAATCAAGATGTTAGGACCTTCCAACTTATTTTAATTTAAGATAGTAGTTCAAGGATTTAAAGAAGACATACTTAGTCTGAGAGATAAAATAACTACTTCATCTTTGATCGTGAACAATAATTTATAACTTATATTAACCAATAATTTTAATCTTTCGTGTATGAGTTAAAATACTCAATAGATAAAATCATCTACAATATAAGTAATGGACACATATATGTATATGCAAAAATGATCTATTTAAATCAAGACTTTATTATAACAATATAAATAGTCTTTACAAGGGACTCAAAATACTATAATACAATTACATGGTTAATAGTATATCCCAACACTCATGTGTGATGATTTTGCAAAGCACGAGCAGCATCTTTTTGTTTTTTGCAAAAACAATAAGAAGAAGTTGTTCAATAATAGTATATCTCAACACTCATACGTGATGATTTTGTGAAGCACGGCAGTATCTTTTTGTTTTTTGCAAAAACAATAAGAAGAAGTTGTTCAAGAAACTCCATCTCAGACCTGAGCTTATGATTAATAAGCACTCAGAAGACCAACTTGTTCTTTTATACTCTTCTCAAGGAGTTCTTATGTTTTGTTCCTCAGCGTGAGAATGGAATAGTGATTTTTAGAATGGATCAGGAAAAAATCTTTGCTATTCCTCATCCTGGAGTTAAGTGTAACTCAAAGCAAGCGCATCAAACTATGACTCTTACAGTGAAGGATGATCGTTTGTTTTTTTGTAACTTGCGAATCTCCTAGTATATTGTGGATATATGTATCTTGGAGGAGTATGAGATGTAGTTGTGGATAAAAATCTACAATATTAATCTCTTACATGACAGAATTTTCCCTTTTAGTTTGCGTCTCTAGAAAATTGAGATATTGGTTATTGGGGTAAAGCTTTTGTATATACAAGAAGGTGAACTACTGATCTACTTGAAGACAAATATTGAGTTATATCTTTATAATTTAGATCATAGAATTGTGAAGAAATTAGAATTGCCGCAACAAAAAAGGTTATTCCATCCTTCATGTACTCTTTACTATAAGAGTTTCTTGCAATAACCTAATTTTAGTGTATGTTTTCAAGTTGTCAAATGGTGCTTTTATTTGTTTTGTAGCATTGTAATCAAGTATGTCTAAGTTTCTAGTTGCCCAAAATGTTTTATAGTTTGTGAAAATGTAAATATTTTGGTTTGAATCTATATCTTGGCCTGACTTGTTGAGTAAATAAAAGTGTCCTCTTTCTAACTTTTAGAGCCCGTACATTTGAGTTTTGGTATCGTGGTTAACAATTGAGGTCATTAGTGTCATTTTCGGGGTGATCAACACCTAAGTGCACTTTTGAGGAATTTAAAATTTTAATTGGAATCCTTGTAAAGGTTTGTGAAAATGAGCTTATGGACATTTGATATGTATAAGTGTACCGTAGATTTTTAGTTGTGAAGATTTGAAGTGTTGAAAAGGGCTTTGAGGTAAGTTTTGATTCTTCATCGTTTGGGTTTAATTAATGGTTTCTATGGTATTAAATGGTGTTATCATGAATAAGTAGTCACAAAAATATGATTGGTTAGTTGAGAATGAAGCTTGTAGAAGGAAATTTCGAATTTAGAACCTAAGCTTGTATGAACCCCAAATTGTTGTAAATTGATATCCTTGTGTATTATTGGTTTAAAATGTATTCTTGTGGACTTATGAGAGAGGGAAAAAGTATAGAAAACTTGAGTGTGCACTATTTTTGTTTTAGTGGTTGAATTGGGAGCTTAGAATGAAGAATTGGTATCGTTTTGATATTGTGGACTCAGTATAGATAACTTGAGTGTGCACTATTCTTGATTTAGTGGTTGAATTAGGAGCTTAGAATGAAGAATTGGTAGAGTTTTGATATTGTGGACTCTCGTCAAGCGTCGGAGTGTTATGTTGTGATTCTTGGAGTGTCGTGAAGTAGTTTATTAGGTTGATTACATATAATCATGTGCAGCTGACAGTTTTCGAAAAGAATGAAGCAATGAGTACATTTCACGTTTTAGTGTTTTGAGGTTTTCTTTGTCGCCGGGGGGTTCGTATGCCGGGGGGTTCGTTGGGTGTTTGAAAGGTTGGAATGTGATCTTTGGAATGTCTAGAGGTGTTTGGATGTGGGTGAATCTCATTTCTAGAGCTGCTGCCCTGTGGACTGTTTTAAGAAATAAACAGACTGCTGAAATTTCACTACTATCACCATTGTCCCATCTTCCCTTTGCTTGGTGCCTGCTAAAATGTCATACTTGTAACCAAATTCACTTCCTATGTGAAATCCTATCCTCTACACATTGTCCTTTCTTCTTTGTATCATTATCTTTTTCCTTCTTTTCGTATAATATTGTGTTCACCAATGTTGGTCTTTCAATGTTCAAACATAACTCAGTCAATGATGATGCAACTTTTATTTCTGTTTGATTACTTATGGTTGTTGTTATTGTTGTTGTTGTTGTTGTTATTGTTGTTGATTGTTTGGGGTTAAAATAGAACCCCCGGGATGGTCTATTTTAAGGGGAGACTCTAGAGAAATTTTTTGTAAATCTCAAAGGAAAGTTAAAAGTTATTAATGGGTGCATTATGCTATTTGTAGATTCGGTGCAACCGAAAGGGTA